>JAOPSE010000252.1:367500-370000 GCA_029449295.1 Zea luxurians
CAGTAGTAGCAGTAGTAGTAGTAGTAGTAGTAGTAGTAGTAGTAGCAGTAGCAGTAGTAGCAGTAGCAGTAGCAGTAGCAGTAGCAGTAGCAGTAAGTAGTAGTAGTAGTAGTGGTAGTAGTGGTAGTAGTAGTAGTAGTAGTAGTAGTAGTAGTGGTAGTAGTGGTAGTAGTGGTAGTGGTAGTAGTAGTAGTAGGAGTAGTAGTAGTAGTAGTAGTAGTAGTAGTAGTAGTAGTAGTAGTAGTAGTAGTAGTAGTAGTAGTAGCAGTAGCAGTAGCAGTAGTAGTAGTAGTAGTAGTAGTAGTAGTAGTAGTAGCAGTAGCAGTAGCAGTTTGATTTTGCTGCGATGGCGGTCAGGCAAGAACCCTGCACTGGAGCTTCCTATAAACTGTAGCGGGATTTCTGAAGCTAGTGGAACTTTGTAAAGGCCTCGTAGTGTTACCCTGCCTCGCCTCCTCGGTAGAGGTGTATGGGATTGGCCGTCTCTTGGCAGATGGGTAACATGACTTGTGGGTAAAGATGCGCAACCTCTGCAGAGTGTAAAACTAGTATACTAGCCGTGCTCACGGTCATGAGCGGCTCGGACCCTCACATGATTAATTATGGAACTTAAATTTAATTTGACATTTGCATCGCATTTGGGATTATTTTACTATTACTTTTCTTTATTATTATTAAGGTTTGGTATTTACTTACACCTAGTAATTGCTAATAAAATTTTGACCAACTTATAAAAGCAATGCTCAGCTTCAGCCTTTATTTCATTGATCAGCCTTACACTACATGAACTCCCACCTTTGGTGAGTTCATGCCACATTATTCCCCACGACTTGTTGAGCTATGAACGTATGTGAGCTCACTCTTGCTGTCTCACACCCCCCCCCCCACAGGAGAAGAACAGGTGGTCGAAGAGGAGCCGCCTAACACTGAGGCATTCGACTTGATCTAGGTGGCGTTTCTCAGTCGACATTGGCGCCGACGATCCTTAGTTCGTTTTACATTTATTCTTTTACTTTGTAATAAGTCTTCCGCTATGTAATAAATACTCTGATGTTTTATGACATTTATCTCTATACACTCTGTTATTATATATGTTGTCTTCTTTGGCGCATGTATGAGATGCACCCGGCTTTGTTCCTTAAAACCGGGTGTTACACAACGACTGTAGCAGAATGGTTCGTGCCAGTTGCACGAGGGACAATGGACGGTGTTTACAGGTTCGGGCCGCTCAGAGATGCGTAACACCCTACGTCCTGGTGAGTATGCTTGGTGAATGAGGTTACAAGAGAGCTCTCTGAATCGAGAATGCAGAGAGTTGAAGTGGGTGGCTTAGTAATAGGGTCGATTGATCTGAAGGGGTGCCCCTAGGCCTTATATACTCGACCGTGGGGCAATACACGTGGATATGATAACAATGCGTAGCTAAAGGATCGGTACTCGCTTGAGTTTATCTCCCCATAGTTCCGCCGACCTATCCTCGCGTGGCTCCGTTGCATGGGGGCTCCAGCACGGGAAAGTCGGATCTCTGTTGTGGTCGCTCGCTCGACGTTGTGGACCGTCCAGGTTTGCACCGATCCGGCCTCGTGTCAACCTGCTCTGCTGATTATTCTTCCCTAGGCCCACGAAAGGATGGCCTCACGATTTATTGGGCCCTTGGGCCTTTCGTGAGGTCTTTTACTCTTTTAGTGGACCCGGGGGATGTCTGTCCCCCACAAGTCCCCGATCTTTGGGTTAATTTAGAAGTAATCAGCCCAAAGATCCTAGGTCCAGCTTGCAGGCGATTTGAAGAGAACGACTTCTTACTGTTTCCTCCTGCTTTTGATCTCTCGCAAACCGAAGCTTTGTTTCGTGCTCGTGCCTTAGAGGTCGGCATTTCGCTTTGCAGGACCCTGAACTTCATTGGGTGCACCGGAGGTGCTCCCAATGGGTGTAGCCCCCGAGCTTCGAGTAGATTTTTAGAAAATAATCTACTCGAAGGTCTTCACCAGAAATTATTTCCATTTTTACTCCGGCGTTTTGGTTGAGTGCCAGCCTTGTCTTTAATCTTGTCCCATGCCTTAGAAGTTGGCACTATCTTGGCTCGGAATGATGATCCATGGGGTGCACCGAAGGTGCACCCAATGGGTGTAGCCCCCGACCTTCAAGTGGATTTTTGAGGATAATCCATTCGAAGGTCTTCCTTTTGTGTCTTTTTGCTGAAGATTATCCTTTCTGCTTGTAAAAAACCAGCATGATGTCATCCGCATTATGTCATCAATATTATGCTTCAGAGGTCAGCCTGTATTTTGTCTTTTGCAGCCGAGTTCGCAATCCGTCCATATCTTGCTAGGTAGTGTAATTTATTTACCCTGCGCCTGATTGGACATATGATGGACGTTCTCTGTCTAGTCTTCAAGTCGCTTCTGTCGACCATATTTTGTACTTCACTGGCTATATTTGGCTTGCCTCTAATCCTTACTGATATCTCATTTTTGCCTTGAGGCATTCACTGCATGCCCTG
>JAOPSE010002525.1:0-83591 GCA_029449295.1 Zea luxurians
TTCTCGAGCACATTATTACAAATAAGATTAAAATATTACATAAATTCTTTTGTATTATTTGCTTCCTACAACAAAAAAAGCTGAAAAAATTATCGAATTTGTTTTCGAATTCATATCGAATTTTATATCAATCATTTAAGAAAATATATGATGAATTTGAGGATTAAATTTTATGAATCTTTACAAGCTCAATGTTATAAACAAGAATACAAATTTGTATAGTGCATTATATATCCTATTTATTCGCATCAAAGAAAAATAATAAAAAAATTGATTACCCGAATAAATACCGTTTCCGACCGTTTTCATCCCTAGCAGACGCTGATTCTGCTTGAACTGTTGAGGCGAGTTGCCTGAGAAACGGGGGCGATTTCTGCTTCCAGGTTGAGGTCCACCAATCTTGCGCTTGTGATCCTCCATCTCTTTGCGCTTCATCTCCGTCATGATCGCTCTGTCGATCAGGTGCTGGAATATGAGGAAGGTGTGGTTCATCAGTTGATAATGCAGAGGGTCGACTAAGCCTCTCAAGAAACGATACTGCCTCTTGGCGTCGGTGTTGATATCTTCAGGTGCATAGCGGGACAGCTGTAGAAACCTGTTTCGGTACTCACTAACAGACATAGGCCCTTGCTTGAGCGCCAGGAACTCCTCCTTCTTCTTTGTCATCAGACCTGCGGGAACATGATACTAGCAGAAATTTTTCTGAATTCCTCCCAAGTGATGGTGTCAGGGTTGGCATGGGTGACGAGATAGGACTCCCACCAAGACTAAGCTGCTCCTCTCAACAGAGAGGGACCATACAGAACTTTCTCCCTATCATCACACTGAGCGGTGTGCAATTATCGCTCCATGGTGCGTAGCCAATCTTCAGCATCCATGGGGTCAGAAGAGTGAGCGAACACTAGGGTATGACCTCTCATGAATTCAGCATGCTTGTCCCTGGGCATCTGAGGCATTTGAGGCTGAGGTGGGGGCTGATGCTGCTGTTGCTGCTGAATGGCGGCCAGAGGTCTGACCGATGGCTTGAACCGCCTGAGTCTACATCAAGAACATCTGTTCGATGGTCATCGGGGGCGGTGGTGGCAGCTGCTGTTGCTGTGGGTGCCTCATCCTACGGTGCTGCCTGCTCCTGCTGAGCACAGGCCTTCCTCCTCTGCGTCTGTTCTCTGACATCTACAGAATGCAATCACACATCAGAACTGATCTTGCAAACTTGCAACAAAATAAAAGAGTATAGAATCCTTCAACAATACTGAACAGATGAACATTTTCACTGATTTCCAACACAGGCAAACACAACTTCTCAGATAAAAGATGAAGTGGAATAAAAGGCTTCCCAACTAGATAACTAATTTCATTAACATTTAACAGGTGAACCAAAGTGTAGGGGATACCCACACTTGGTGACAGTCATTACAAGATCCAAATCCAACATAGTTCACCATGACAAACATAAAGGCACAGAATAAGCAAACTACCCTGTCTAACTAAGACTAACTAAAAGTAAGACCGAGACTAGGACTAAGACTTCTATCTTTAAACTTTCATTACAGGACCCAACACTGACGATCTGTGGTTCTAAATTTATCTTGGTCCTGCAGTCGGGGTCGCCATAAGTCTAGTGTCCACGCCGAGGTGAGCGGTACAGGTGCTGAGTCCCGACGGGAGCAGGGGAGCCATCCTCCAGGTGACGACACTCCGCGCGCATCAGCCCGTAGCTGGGCGATCTCAGCCGAGCCCTACTCAGCTCCTCTAAAGCATGGTCCAGCTCCGTGTTTAGCACGGCGGCTAGGTTGACTGTGCTGCTTAACCTAGGATTGTCCCCACTAATAGGTGAGACAATCACGCCTCCTGTGCTACCAGAGGGAACGGCGGGGTAATACTTCAGGTTGAGACCATCGGCTACCCCGCCGAGCACTGAACAGTAGTGCGAAAGCGCACGCCGTGCGACATCTTGCATGGCCTCCTCAGCTGAGTCCTGCTCAGAGATGGAATAGTGCTCTGAGCAGATCTCCGCACCCCTGAAGACTGTTCTTTGGACAGCGCACCAAGCAGGTCGCCTCCCAATGATCCGGGTAAACCCCGCGACTGTGCTGGAAGACCACCACAACGATACTCGATGGACCAAGTACGCCGGTCGAGTGCCTAGCGTAGCAGAGTGTCCGAGCGCGTCGTGGAAGTGACACCCGCGAGCTGCGTTGCAAGTGATCGGTTGAGCGACCCATCCTTCTGGCTCCTGGTCGGCTGAAAGGTCGGTGCTGAAGCTCGAGCTGCTGTCGCTGCCTCCGTCGTCTGGGTCTCCTCCAGTAGCTATTTTAGCGGCTGGGGCACTCAGTGGTGGTGCAGGGGGCGCCTCTAGTGGGAGCACAGGGGAGCAGCTCCTCACGGACTCAATCTCCTGCTGGAGCGAGAAAGAAGAGCCCTTGTTGCTCCAGCTCCTGTCATCGACGCTCCTGCTCCTCATGCAGGCGATGGTGTAGCCTCTCCAACTGGCTAGGCTGACCAGTCACTGGACGGCGAAGTGGACGCTCAGCGAGACAAGAGGGCGAGAAGGGGATAACGGACTTCCGTGCAGTGTGTCTAAGGCGAGCCATCTACAAAAAGATACCATAAGCATAAGAGTGAGAACAGAACTAATATATCAGCAAGTAAACCATAATAAATGAGGAATCAGAATAAACAAAAATTTTAGCAAGGTATAATATATATATAGTAGAACATAGGTTTGGTCGATATGACCAACTTTTGAAGGGGTACCAAAGTCAAGGTGATATAAGGGGTCTATAGTCCTTAGAACGACCATTCTACTCTAGGTTAGTGGTCCTACAGTCAGCACGGCTTTGATACCACCTATGTCACATCCGGTTTGCATTCTAAAACCGGGTGTGACACTCGAGCCCAAAGGAGGATTAGAGCTCGTGCCCAAGGCAACAATTAGTGAGACCTGTGGCAGAACCTCCCAAGTTATTAGGCCCACATGCACCTACCCTTGTCTCACAGACCTAAGATGGCTATGCATGTGCACCAGATAACATAACAGGATCCGTTCGAGTGTCCCAAGGACCCCCAGATAAACCACTTATAACCAGGATCACAAGATTAAGTAAACACGAATCACACACCAACATTTGCAGCGGAATTTCTTTATCACAAAAAGTTACAAGTTACAACAAATTTACATTATATTTATCGGAGTGATTACAAAAGTGATTAGAGAAATATACTTTGAAATGTTATAAATGATTTATAAGTTGAAATATATGCTAGCTCAATGACAATCCTCAATAAGAAGTATAGAAGAGCTAATTTAACCTATAAGAAGGGTGTGCCCACCGGCGCTTAGCACCATCCACAACAGCACAAATCTAGTACCTGCAACAAAATGGGTTCGAAAACTCTGAGTACGGAGTGTACTGTCGCAAGTCTTACCCATCTAAGGAAAAAGAATCTCAAGGATATGCTGGCTTTTGGGAATCAAGGTAAAGCTTATCAAGATTCAAAGACTCTTTGTAGAAAAGCTTACTATGAGTGGATCCTTAAGAATTCATTTTACTTGTCAGGTTGAGTAGTTACCAGCAGCTAGAGTTCTTTCTACTTTAGAGCAAGGACTTGGCCTATACTAGCCTTCCTTTATCATCCCTTCAGTTCACTGGATTGCTACGTATAAGTCAGTGACCAAGTCTCATGTCCGAGAAGTAATGGTGATCCGAATCGATTAATACCCAGCTGGGGATCTCCATCCACACGACATATGTAACACTTAACCCTTGCATATGTCAACTCACCACCAGGTTTCTCAAGACGAGAATGGGTTCACGCAACCGAGAGCACCGATACTCCACCGTCGAGCCTCATGCCACGGAGGGTACACTCTACTCTCGCCATCTCTCCACTTCCATTACGTGGTGGCCTTTCTGGTATTGGTTCGACCGAGGCAAAGCTTACCCATGATGAGGCATATGGCCAGTTAAAAGGTCCTCGGTCAGCAGGCCTACATCGGCTTGGTCCTTAAGCGACTCAGATGGAGACACTACACCCAGACTTCCTTCTCGTGCAAGTCACCATCCGGTCTCGTCTTGATTATTTATAACCCAAAGTTTCGTACCTGGCAGAGGTACATCTTTTCAGATGTTGAACCCATCAAGGCCCTGATGGATCCACCATCATCAATCTTTTCTTTGTAAAAATCCCATCCAATGTGAAGCATCACCTTTTGTCTTAGAACTAAACATTTTCTTTTCTAGAGCAAGGCTAAGCATCATAAAAATCCTTTTCATAAAAGGGTAATCAAGGAAATGCATCAATTGTTTACCACACAACTCCTATCACCTAATGCATCATATAAGGTGATAAAGATTTTAAAACAACAAGGAAAGGGATAATGCACCGGGGCTTGCCTTGAATAACACTAGGTTAGTGTTTGTAGATGCAATCTTTTGATGATTATCCTTGCCCTGACACTTGTTCAGTCTGTCCATCTTCAGGTTGATCCACCAGCATCACCTTGTGGAGTAGGTCGCGCTGTACAACATCTTGGAGTCGACTTGGGTCATCTTCTGCATCACGCGCTCAACTAGCGTACCGAATGAGATGCTAATGCACATGAATGAATATAAACAAGAATATCACAGGACTAAATATTGTTGTACCAAAAAGAATTAGACACACATAGCAAGACGTTGCCAACTCTAATATGCAAACACTCGATATTTTTTTTGACTTTCTAACATAACGATTATGAACATCCAGTTAATCGGATCCAACTCAGACATCAAGCAACAATAACTATAAATACGCGCTATGTTACCTTTAATTAAAGCATAACATCAAGAGTCTAATAAAACTCCGACTCACTACTACCGGACACCCATGACTTAGACTAAGAATAGAAACCATTCCATTAGCTTCTAGAATTACTATTTTCAGTTTAACTGAAATCAGTTTGCCGATGCTGCTAGCTTCCAAACTATCTGTTGGGGACTTGTTCTCAAATGCTATGAGTTAAGAACAAGGCAACATAAAATGTTAAAGGTTAATGCCCTTCGTCCTTCGAAGCATTATTTCCCTTAGGGTATAATGATCTTGAGACGAAGGTCATGAAGAGCATACCATCATCATCGCAGTTTATGTTAATAAAAGAAGAAACATAAGAAATATAAGAGACAACATGAATAATCATGTGACATTATTAATATATCTTTATTTTATTATCATGTATAAACAAAAATAATATTGATTACATTTGTACCTTTGGCTTGATAGAAGGTAAAAGTCCAAGCGTGATGCACGAGTGAATACAAGTCAGCGTGAACAGTACGGGGGGTACTGTTCACCTATTTATAGGCACGAGACGTAGCCCGGTCAAAATTACATTTATGTCCTCAATAACTAGTTACAATCATGACACAATTATCATGGACTGATTGGTCTTTTCCTCTTTAAGTCGGTGCAGCCCTTTGGCTCAAGGCATGTCACTATGCCTAAGCTCCCTGGATCATAGCTTCGGCGTATACCTTCGCACTGTGTTTGCTTATACGCTGATCTTCCAAAGCTGTTTGCGCTTAAAGGACCTTCGGCGACGAAGCAGGCCCCCAACAGTAGCCCCTTGGTGGTGCTAGATCGTTTTTCATAACGTGCTTGATCCGTGAAAAATCTCCAAGGCTTCGGAATGCCGAAGGTTCGAAAAACACCTTCCCTGAGCTCGTTGCTGAGAAATGATTAAAATATTTCGAGCGCGAGGTAGCCCACCATGCGGCGGGTACAATCGATCTGGTGATTGACCTCCTAAGCACCGAGTGGTCCACCATTCAGCGGGTGCGGGCGACTGTTCAGCGGGTGCGGTCGACTTGGCGATTCACCTTCCCACCTATAGCACTATATAAACAGACGGGTAGATGTGAAGTTACCACAGCATTCATTGCCATTGCACTGTTGTGTTGTTGAAAAATTTAACCATAGCCGAAGCTTTTTCACTGCATTCTCGAGCAAACCATCATCTTGGATTAGCTTCATCAAAAGAGGGAGCTTCGTCAAAAAAACTGTAAAAAACATCAGTTTCGTAAAAACTGCAAAAGATTCATCATCAGATGGCCAGAGTACACTCGACTACGAGGGTGACCAATGAAGGAGAGGATACTAAAACCACCGAGACAGCTCCGATTTCCAAAGTCATGAGGCAATCGGGATTAGTTGTAACGGAGGAATTCATTGACGAAGGCACTCCTGTTGCCAAAGCTAAACAAGCTGATATTGAAGAAGAAAATGATGATGAAGAAGAAGAAGATTATAGAATTTTGATCCCATCAAACCCAGCCACCTGGATTTTGAGAAATCTACTGTGTCTGAAGCCGACGCGCCCATGATGATGAAACTAGGTTACTTCGGAGAAGCTGAGAAGAATCTTATTCATTTTGCCGGGGAAGAAACCACTCTGACACCAAAAGATGATGAGTGGTAGTTTTCAAAAGCTTTTTCGGAGCAGGATTACGGTTTCCGTTGAACGAGATGATTGGAGAAGTTTTGGATAATTATGAAATCTTTCTTCACCAACTGACCCCTAACACCATCGTTAGGCTCAGTATTTCATCTAGGCCCTTCGAAGCCAAGGGATTGACCCAAATGCTGAAGCTTTTTGCCGAGTGCATGAGCTGCATTACCAAACGAAGGCCAGAGAAGACGGGCTACATGAAAATTTTGGCTGCTATAACTTCGTGTATCGCAAGGATACGGAGGCTCGGTCCTTATTTATCACACCAAGTGGCCAACTTGTTGGAAGAGTGAGTGGTTTTATATAAAGGCCGATGAGAACAAGAGGGAGAAGTTGAAGACGATGGTCATGAGCCCACTGCGCTTAAGCTTCGGGATGACTAGACCCTTGTGCAACATGAAGCCAGGGTCACCGTGCCAGCTAGCCGTAGCAGAATTCAGGGTGGTGGCTGAACAGATCAGCACTAGAGATCTGGTTCAAGAATAATTGGCCAACAGGATGTCTCCGACGTTAAGTGGATTTAACATGCCGAAGCTAAAGGGGACGAAGAAAGCACTTGAGCTTGTGCGATTGCCCTATCGCTTCAAATTTGAGAAACAGTTCAAAAAGCCTTGCCAAGAATGGCTGGAGATGATTGAGACTATGTGTAATGAAATTTTCGGCAATTATACCAAAAAAGAAGATCAATTAATGACTGCAGCCTTCGGCACTCGACCAAAACAAAGGTTAAATCGTGTAATGGACGCTTTAAACTTTGGAATACCCTGATTATGAACGACTACGCAAGGGTGCCAAAGGGACAAAGAGAAAAAGGGTTGTCAGTGTTCTGAGCAGGTAGGCTGCTAAGATGGTGAAAGAGGACGAAAAAGCTCTAAAAAGAGAAAATTTAGTCCTGAGCCGAAGGTGGCGTCTTCGAAGAAGAGAAAAACTGCAACTCTAGAGTCGAAGATGGCTGAGATAGAAGAGGAAGCTCCTTCAACGCCTTCTGCTGCTGAAGTAGAAGAAATTTTAAAGGTAATGACCAAATTCTTACCTATCAAGCTGCTAAGTCCTCTGGGGCCGCAGCTGATGAAGCTTTTACAGAAGAAGAACGAGCCTTCGGCAGTGAAAAAGTTAGTTCAGCCAAAAAAGCGAAGAATTGTTACTATTATGCAAGCCATTGAGGAAACGCAGTCGCTGGCCTCAGCATCAAAAATGACACCAGCTGCCGAAGTTGCTACTTCTGCTGAAGTTGTGACTGCCGAAGCTACTAATCTAGAGAGTACATTATCTACTATTGATAAAGTGCTCTTGGATATGGCCACAAAGGAGACCACCGCAGCTATAGAAGAAATCATGGCTGCAGTGCCTAAGAAAGGGAAGGAAATTACCAAAGATGCTTTGGAAGAAGAAAACTTCAACCTTCGAAGCTTAATTGGTGAAAAAATTATCGGAGGCTGAGAAAAAAGAGCTATAGGAGTATGCATCTTCTTGTGGCTACCAGCCAGGGGCCTTGCTTTTTGGTGGCGTTGATGAAGAATCCTTAGGGTGCATCCGAGACCGCACCGGGGCGAAGATTATCAGCACTCTGTCGAAGAGTGTTGGTTTCTGAAGCTTGAAGCTGACATCAGCAGTTACCGACGACAGCATATCGTTGGCAGCTTATTCTATTTCAATTTTAAGCTAAAGTTTTTCCTCAACTTTTTATTGTTTTGTGATGAAGCAAAGATTTTTGATGAAGGTTATTTTGCACAGAGTATGCTGCTAAGCAAAGCCTTGAAAATGCAACAAGACCTCGAAGATAAAAAGAATGAAATTATAATCGAGGGCTTGGAAAAGAAAATCAAAGACCATGAATCTTCTCTAAAAAGAAAGATTTCCTTCTTCAGGTAATGGAGGGTTCATTGGCAGAAGCCCAAGCAGAAGTTGCCAGAATAAACAATGAACTCCTCCAAAAATCAGAAAGCTTCGAGCAAGAAAAGAAGAACTTTGATGCGAAGCTTGAAGCCGAAGTCAAGAAAAGTTCGAATCTGCAAAAATCCTTAAAAGATCTTCAAAACAAATGCTTGAACTTCGGTAACCGGTGCGTGCAATGGCTGAGACAGGTCTTCAATTCGGTGCGAGCTAGCTATGAAAAATTTGAACCTTCAGTTGAAGACCTGCCAAGCACCTTCGAACATATTGAGAGCGAAGTTGAGGTGCTTGACAAAGTTATAGCTGGGCATGGCAACTTCTGTGCCCTGCTGGCTTCTCGCGGCATAGCTGTAGCTTTTATGAAGGCTGGCTGCACGGGGGGAAAGATTGTAAACAGGCCAAACTTCAGTTTGTCACTAGTAGACCTATCTGATATCCCTAGCCTTGCCCAAAGTATTGGGAATAGATTTATAACACAAATTTGGACGAAGGGTGGGCGGGAGTTAGCTGGTGACGAAGCTCGAAGTCATCTTAAGCTGGTATTTAAACTTGTACCTATTGTTTACCTTCTCCTGAAATTACTTTTTACCTTATGCTGCTTTGTTTTGTAAAGGATGATGATGCCGAAGGTCAATAATCTGAAGCTTAACAGAGGCTGATGAAGCTGCTGCACAAAGCTTTAGAGACATTTGAATTATCTTTGTAAAAGATATTATAATTTAGGAATCAAACATTACTCTATAAATTTGTCCATACCTTATAATATATTTTTACCTTCGTCCGTGTATGAATTGCTTTGATGTGGACGAAACATGTATCTTTTGAGCTGAAGGCAATAACACGTTCCCTTCTTTTCGTACACAACGAAGCGTATCTTTGCTTTTTTATGCTTATCGAAGCATTGTCATTAAAGCTGAAGTAATTGTCTATGTTTTATGTTATGATGATGATGAACCTATGAATGTCTACATGAATGTTTATGAATGCAATGAATGATGTAACGTAACGTGCAAATGAATGTCCAAACACACCCGAAGCCACACCCGGACTCTGCATCCCTTAGGAACATCTTTTGAGTCTTAAGCCTTGCATCCCCTTAGTAACGTCTTTTGAGCTTCTTCACCTTCTATTTCGGTGGAATAAGTTCTGCATCCCCTTTGGAACGACTTTTGAACTTCTTCGCCTTCTATTTCAGTGGTATAAGTTCTGCATCCCCATAGGAACGACTTTTGAACTTCTTCGCCTTCTATTTCGGCGGTATTTGGCTCTACATTCCCTTTGGAACGACTTTTAAGCAGAAAACTTACGTTGTGCTCCCTTAGGAATGACTTTTTGTAGCTTCGTAATGCTCTGCATCCCCTTGGGGACGACTTTCGAGCTTCTCCTTATTTTTCTTTTTTTTCTTTTGCACCCGATGGTGCATGTCCAGATTTTACATTTTACATCCTTTTTTGGAGGATTTGGCTCTCGTGGAGCTAAATAAGAAAGGAAAAATTACAAGCTATGGCCCCATTAAAAACCTTTCTCCCCCTTTGGAAACGAAAAGGGTGCCGTAGAAAAAAAAATGAAAGAAGATTACATCAAATTACACATAATATCGCTAAAGCTCATCCGCATTCTAAGATCTGGGTATGTCGTTGCCGTCCATATCCTTCAATCTGTAAGAACCGGGCTTCGAAGGAGATACCACCAGAAAAGGTCCTTCCCACTTCAGCTGCAATTTGCCTACTGTGTCCGGATTGGCCACTCTCTGAAGCACCAAATGCCCTGGCTTAATATTTTTCAACCGAACTTTTCTGCCACGCCATTTTATTATTTCGGCTTGATATTTATTGATGTTTTCCACAGCCTGAAGTTTGGTCCCCTCTATAGTATCTTTTGCTATGTGATAATTAGCTTCGTCTTCTGCCGAAGCTACTGTTCTTATTGACCCTGCTTTAGCTTCTTCTGGAGTTATAGCTTCGTCACCAAATAATAGTTTGAAAGGTGTAAAACCTGTTGATCTTCATGTGGTTGTATTGTGGCTCCACACTACTTTAATCAACTCATCTGGCCATTTTCCTCTGGGCTGATTGAAGATTAGCTTCATTATTCCCATCATTATAATGCTATTTGCTCTTTCTACCAGCCCGTTTGACTTTGGATGCCTAACTGATGCAAAATGAATCTTCGTGCCAATTTGGTCACAGAAATCCTTGAACGTTTCAGCATCATACTATGTTCCATTGTCCACAGTTATAGCCTTCGGCACGCTGAAGCAATAAACAATATTTTGCCAGAAGAATTTCTGGACTGTAACCGAAGTTATTGTAGCCAAGGTCTTTGCTTCAATCCACTTAGAAAAATATTCTACAACCACCACAACATATTTCAAATTACATTGCACTGGTGGAAGTCAGCCTAACAAATCCAAGCCCCATCTTTGCAATGGCCAAGTAGGCTATATTAGCTGGGTGAGAGATGAAGGTTGTTTCTGGTCTCTTGCACATTTTTGACAATTTTTACATTTTTGAACTAGCTCTGCTGCATCCGAAGCTGCCTTCGGCCAAAAAATCCTTGTCTAAACACTTTTCCCAGCAAGGGCCTAGACCCAATATGAGATCCACATAGACATGCATGTATCTCCTTCATTAATTCAATACCTTTAGCTCTCGATAAACACTTGAGGAGTGGAGAACAGACTCCATGTTTATACAATTCCTCTTCTATCATCACATACGGTCTTGTCCTTGCTTCCATTCTCTTATTACAAGCTTCATCATCCGAAAGACAATTGCCTTCGAGGAAAGATATAATTTCAGTCCTCCAGTCTTCACTATGTACAGGGGAAATTGTGAGCACTGCCCTCTCCATAAGTTCAACCGAAGGTGCTTTTTTGTTTCAAAAAACACTTCCGAAGGTAAAGGGAGCCCCTGTGCCGCTGATTTGGCTAATAAATCTGCATGCTCGTTGTCTCCTCTTGGAATATTCTTGACAGAAAAACCTTCGAAAGAAGCCTCTAGCCTTCAAACTATATCCAGATATTTTTTAAGCTTTGGATCTCTTGCCTTACTACTTTTGTCTACATGACCAGAAATGATTTGAGAGTCAGTTTTAAGAATGGCCCTTCTTATTCCCATTGCCTTTAACTTCCGAAGCCCCAACAGGAGTGCTTCGTATTCAGCAATATTATTTGTACAACTGAAATCAAGCCTTGCTGCATAACATGTTCTGACCTTAGAAGGCGCAAATAGGACAGCAGCCGCTCCTGCACCGAAGGTTCCCCAAGAACCATCGCAAAACACTGTCCAAGCTTCGGCGTCTTTATTTGTTTCTTCTTCCTGAGCCCCTGGCGTCCAATCAGCAATAAAGTCTGCTAACGCCTGGGACTGAATTGAAGATCTATGTACATAGTCAATGCTGAATTTGTTTAGCTCCGCGGCCCATTTTCCAATCCTTCCAGTAGCTTCTCTATTCCTCATTATGTCCTTCAGAGGCTGTGATGAAGGGACAATTATGTGATATGCTTGAAAATAGTGCCGAAGCTTCCTAGAGGCCATTAACACAGCATACAACACCTTCTCCAATTCTGTTTAATTTTTCTTTGATAAACTTAAAACTTCGGAGACGAAGTACACTGGAGCCTGCTTTTTGATTTGGCCATCTAGCTTCTCCTGTACAAGCGCCGCACTAACTGCAGAGTGCGAAGCTGCCACATATAAGATCAATGGAGCCCCTAGCGAAGGTGGAGTTAGTGTTGTTAGATCGATCAAGTATTGCTTCAATTCTTTGAAAGATTTTTGCTGAGCCAGACCCCATTGAAAAACTTCGGCTGACTTCAGTATTTCAAAAAATGGCAGATTTCTTTCTGCCGATCTGGATATGAATCTGTTTAATGATGCTAATCTTTCTACCAGCCGTTGGGCCCCCTTCTTTGTGCTTGGTGGTTCCATCCGAAGGATAGCTTCAATCTTGCTCGGGTTGGCTTCAATTCCTTTCGTTGATACCAAACAGCCAAGGAACTTGCCCTTCTTCACCCCAAAAACACACTTTTCTAGATTTAACTTCAGGCCAGCTTGCCTGAAATTGGCAAATGTCTCTTGCAAATCAGCAATGTGATTTTCTTGCTTCGTGCTTTTCACTATAATATCATCAACATAGGTCAGTACATTCCTGCCTATTTGAGAATGAAGGACCTTGGCTTTCATTCTGCTGAAGCTTCCTCCAGCATTCTTGAGCCCCTCAGGCATCTGAAGGTAGCAATAGGTGCCACTAGGAGTTATAAAGCTAGTCTTCAGCTCATCTTCCTTCTTCATCCAAATTTGATGATAGCCTGAGTAACAATCCAATAGACTCATGAGCTCTGAAGAAGCTGCTGCATCTACAAAAGAGTCTATTCTTGGTAATGGGAACTCGTCCTTTGGATAGGCCTTGTTAAGATCTATGAAATCAATGCACATTCTCCATTTACCATTGGCCTTCTTCACCATAACAGTGTTGGCTAGCCATTCTGGATATTTCACCTCTCTGATGACACCGGCACTAAGAAGTCTCTATACTTCGTTCCGAGCACCTTCAACTTTGTCTTCAGACATCTTCCGAAGCCTTTGTTTTCTTGGCCTGAAGGATGGATCCACATTGAGTGAATGTTTAATAACATCTCTGTTGACACCGCAGAGATCATTGGCTGACCAAGCAAAGACATCTTTGTTGTTGAATAAAAATCTTATCAAAGTCTTCTCTTGCTCATCAGATAGCTGAGATCCCAGCAGCACCCTTTGTTCTGCTATGTCTTCGCATAGCAGCATAGGCTTCGGCTGATCTGCCGAAGCAGCCTTCTCTCTTTTGTGCTTAAACTGTTGACAAGCTTCAGCTTCGTCTATGTTTTGGATTGCTTTTGAATCTGTCAAGTTTCCTTGAGCCTTTCTGGCAGCTTCTTGACTTCCATGGACAGTAATGGGCCCTTGCTCCGAAGGTATCTTCATGCATAAGTATGCTGGATGGAGTATAGCTTCGAAAGCATTGAGTGTCCCTCGACCAATGATTGCATTGTATGGGTACTCCATGTCGACAATGTCAAAAACAACTTGCTCAGTTCTTGTATTGTGGACATAGCCGAAGGTAACTGGCATTGTGATTTTGCCAAGTGCCACAATTTGCCATCCTCCAAAGCCACGAAGAGGGTGCGTAGCATCGTGAATCTTGTCCTCTAGCTCTTGCATCTGTCTGAAGGCTTTGGCAAATATGATGTCTGCTGCACTGCTTGTGTCAACCAGAACATTGTGGACCAGAAATCCCTTGATGACACAAGATATGACCATAGCATCATTGTGAGGGTAATCTTTGAGCTGAAGGTCCTCCTAGGAGAAGGTGATTGGGATGTGGGACCATTTGGACTTGATGAAGGGTACCTGCACCCCAACATGTTGCACCCTTCTCTGCGCTTCCTTCTTCTGCTTCTTGTTAGCTGGCTCTGAGCTTGAACCGCCTGTTATCGGGAGCACCAGCTTCGTAGCCGAAGGTGCTACGACTTGGTTGTTGAACGAAGCCATCAGCTTAAGAGTGGAAGTGAGTTCACCGGAGGTGGGCGCCAATGTTGGGGACTTGTTCTCAAATGCTATGAGTTAAGAACAAGGCAACATAAAATGTTAAAGGTTAATGCCCTTCGTCCTTCGAAGCATTATTTCCCTTAGGGTATAATGGTCTTCAGACGAAGGTCATGAAGAGCATACCTTCATCATCGTAGTTTATTTTAATAAAAGAAGAAACATATGAAATTTAAGAGACAACATGAATAATCATGTGACATTATTAATATATCTTTATTTTATTATCATGTATAAACAGAAACAATATTGAATTACATTTGTACCTTCGGC
This sequence comes from Zea luxurians, assembly GCA_029449295.1. Taxonomy (NCBI): domain Eukaryota; kingdom Viridiplantae; phylum Streptophyta; class Magnoliopsida; order Poales; family Poaceae; genus Zea; species Zea luxurians. Next base: position 14,239 of record JAOPSE010002525.1, read on the forward strand.
TTGACAGAAGGCAAAAGTCCAAGCGTGATGTGCGAGTGAATACAAGTCAGTGTGAACAGTACGAGGGTACTGTTCACCTATTTATAGGCACGGGACACAGCCCGGTCAAAATTACATTTATGTCCTCAATAACTAGTTACAATCATGACACAAATTATCGTGGACTGATTGGTCTTTTCCTCTTTAAGTTGGTGCAGCCCTTCGGCTCAAGGCATGTCACTATGCCGAAGCTCCATGGATCATAGTTTTGGCGTATACCTTCGCACTATGTTTGCTTATACGCTCATCTTCCGAAGTTGTTTGCGCTTAAAGGACCTTCGGCGACGAAGTAGGCCCCCAACACTATCCGAGCAACAATAAACATTCACTTAGAACTAATAACCTAAGTGAACCACATAAACATAAGTAGCTACTAAATCAAGGTATCAACTTCATCATGTAGTAAGGATTCTCACAAGCAACACTAAAAGCACTACCGGCTGACAATTTAAAACACTAATTTATCAACCTAAATGCCTCAAGCATTTGTATATCCTCTACCACGATGTTTCTCAGATTTCTACTAAAATCGGCTCACTGACGCTACTCGTTTCCAAATAATTTGGACTACAACAAACATTTATCCAAGACTATCAACTTAATTATTCAACATTCGAATATGATACTTAGCCAATTAATGAAATAAATACGACACTATTAAAGCAAATCACCATTTCACCACTACCACTCATGTAGAAATATCTTTTGAGATAGTATGGACCATATGGTGTTGGTAGGTCTGAATCTCTGTTAGGTTAATAGAGGGGTTATGCAACCATCAAATGGGCAAGGTAGTTGCATAAAGTCAGGTCGGTCTGTCATTCTTAATTTAGTGCAGAGTGAACTAAGTTAAGATAGGTTCTATAGGAGTAGAGTCTAATCTAATTTTTTTCCACTATTAACTGGTTAAGTGACTGACCTTAGGTTAGCTCAACTTAAGGTAAGACTTCGTTAGGTTAGGTTAACCTATTAGATGGGATCAGATCTAGAATAAATTGATATGACTATTTTAGACTAGATAAGATCTAAATAAATTCTTTGGATTAGCTCATGGTTGTTATTCTAGAGTGAGATAAATATGCTAATTAGGGCAAGATGACTCCATAAGGATAAGGTAGAATCTTTTGTGGTTAGTTAGATCTATTAGGGTGACATAAGATCTTTTCAAGATAAGATGAGGTTCTTTTAAGATAAGTTGGATCTATGAGTGTAGGATAGAATCTTTCAAGATGAGATGGATATTGTTAGGCTAGATACTTTAATGAGGGATAATCTAGTTTATCTAGTTATTTTTTAAGCATTTTTTCCTATATATATATATGCAGATGTAATTGTGGACATTACTCCACAACTCATCACACTCAATCAAAGATCCAAATCAATCAAGTATCATAAGAACAAACATTGAAGCACATAGATACCTACAAAACTAGTTTTGTTTTTGTTCCTAAGAGTAGGTCTCCTATTCCTAAAGGTCACTTTAGGTACATGATTTCAAAGTGTGAAATCCACATTTGTCTTTAGAAGTAAAAAGGTAAGAAAAATCAGAGTAAAGCGAAAATAGACGAGAAAATATCAGAGTAGCAAAGGTAAGTAGACAATGGTTGTCCAGTTCTATCTAGGATTCGTCCTACAGTCAACATTCCTCTGATACCACTTCTGTCACACCCGGGTTTTAGGGGCCCAAAACCCGGGCGTGAAATAATCACCAGGTGTGTTGGGACCAAGTCTCACACATATGATGAATCATGGCATAGGATCGAATGTCACATCTTTACTACATAACAAGAGTTCTATACAAAATAAATAAATAAATACATCATAAGGTGACAGCAATCCAGCAACCCAAAGTTGTGGGAGACGACGACCTAGACCTTTCACGAACTCGTCACAGCATCCTCCATGCGCCTCATCCTGTGGTACCTGTTCTTGACCTGTGGGGGGTGTGAGACAGCAAGAGTGAGCTCACATGCGTTCATCGCTCAACAAGTTGTGGGGAATAATGTGCATGAACTCGCCAAAGGTGGGAGCTCACGTGAAGTGTAAGGCTTACCAAAGAGGATGGTTGAAGCTGAGCATTGCTTTTAAAGTTGGTCAAAATTTTATTAGCAATTACTAAGTATAAGTAAATACCAACCCAATTAAGTAGTAGAACAAAAGTAATAACAACACCCTCAATGCAATGCATATGACAAATTGAATTTAGTATCATAAATTAAACATGTGAGTGTCCGAGCTACTCATGACCGTGAGCACGGCTAGTATACCAGTTTTACACTCTGCAGAGGTTGCACATCTTTACCAACAAGTCATGTTACCCATCTACCAAGAGACCGCCAATCCCATACACCTCTACCGAGGAGGCGAGGTAGGGTAACACTACGAGGCCTTTACAAAGTTCCACTAGCTTCATAAAACCCGCTACAGTTTATAGGAAGCTGCAATGCAGGGATCCCTCGCCAGATTGCCAATGTAGCAAAATCAACCCAAGGACCTCCCTACACTGACCACTCCCTACTGCCCTTGCTCCTTTCGGGTAAGGTAGTCATCCACTAGCTTTCCTAATTAATCAGCCAAGGGCGTCCCGTTCCACCCTTGTGGTAGCACTATTTTCCCAGGTGGTTCTCCATGTTCCAATTAACATAATGATCTTAACATTAACAGTAAATAACAACTGATAATATAAGTATAATCATGAATAATGTGTATCTCTATACCCAAAACCACATAAACAATAGCAGGTACTACCCAAAAATTCAGTGGTAAACAAGGTATAAAGATAGTCAAACTAGGGTAACCTATTGCGTCCCATCAAAATTAACATATGCAAATCATTATGATTAATAAGAACATGATTGGGTAAAAAGAAGTGATCAAGGGCACAACTTACCTGGGACTTGAGATTCCAGGTACCAACTAGCTCTTTAGGTGACTCGTAACCTCATGCTAGTCGTAGCAATACAAACAAACAGTGTATAGACAAAATTAACATCACACCAAATATAAGAACAAACTGTATAATAATAATCTACGTGTTGCTACGAGATCGTGGGTTTGAGAACCGCTAAATTTGGGGTTACAGTTATGAAGTTATCGTTTTCCGAAGATCCACATGGTTAAGTATAGAATAAACTAAGTGCAACATTTTAACCTATATTTCATGACAAAACAAAGTTACCAGATGATAATAAATATTATTGTGAGACTAATGCAACTAGAATGGATCAAAACGGAGTTACGTTTATTGAGTTATGAATTTCTGGAGTTATTTAATGCCTAGTATAGACCAATTCAAGTGAACAATTTTAATCTAACTTTCATGGCTAAACAGAGATACTAGGTGATAGATAATATTAAAACAAAATTATTGCAACTAGAATGAATCTATTTGGAGCTAAAATGAATTAAATATGAATTTCACAAGTTTCTAGTATTGTTTTTGTATTAAAAATCATTTTCTAAAATAAATTCTAAATTTCCTCAGTCTTCTGGACTGCGAACACAATTTTTATAAAGCCCAAGGAGTTTTGCATAAATTCCAGGACTAAACAGTAATGGTCTGAACCCTTTGGTGGATTGCGGGTTGGTTATTGGATTTTACGGGGGCTCCTTTGCATATTATCCCAGCCGAAGGGGTATGAACTAATCTGAATTGTCTGATCTGGTTTCAACAGCACATATTAGAAGTTATCTAAATCGAACCATTATGCAATCTGAGCCGCCCAACGAGCGATCGACGACCCAGATTTATAATAGCAGATCGAATCCTACGCGCCCGATCTAGATCGGACGGCCCCGATCGCATCTGTCCACTCGACACCTAGATTCGATCTCGATCATCAAACGCATATCCTACTACGGAAACCATCTCTCACTCCAACCACCAGATTAGATCGGACGGTCGACAGCCTTCTTCCAAATCCCTCGCCCACCACCGTACCCGGATAGCGGCGGCGATGCAGGCCCCAACGGTGGCGCCATTACCGGTGATGCGCGCCCTAATGCCAGTCACCCAATCATGCATACATGAAGCTCTTCACAATACTGGTACCAAAGCGAACGTACGGAGGGAGGACTCACCGCAGATTGCATAGCGTCACGCCCTACCCATGGCGGTAGGTAGCTCCACGGCGAGGAGATTGCTCCGGTGTGCAATTCCAGCGTCATCCGCCATTCATCCACCCAGACACGGCCACGAGCACCATCCTAGAAGATCCAAGCCACCCCCAGGCCAGACCACGTGACACAAACGGCAATGCAGGCAAGACCCCATGGCGGCGGCAACTTCCTCACCCTCTCTGCTAATTCTCCCAGATAGGTGGAAGCACGAACACCGATGTAGGTTGCGGTTAGATGGCCCAGGGCGAGAGTCGTGATGGCCTCCAATTTATACCCCCGAGCAACAACCTAGCACGGATATAGCTCAACATCCCCAAGCATCACGGCAACCTAGTAGGATTCACGCTCGTGGATAGGGATGATACTGACGAGGGGGAATGGTCCCACCATATAGTCATAAGTGCGCGCATGAGAGGATTTCCAGGTGAGTCACCGTTCACTGGGGTCCACTTGCCATTCACACGCGAAAAAAGGAAAAAAGAAGGGAGGGGGAATGGGCCAGCGGGATGAGATGGGTATTGGGCCGAAATTGTAGATTCCAGCCCGCCTAGCTCTCATTTCCTTTTTCTTTTCTTTGGATTTTCATTTTTCTGGTTTCTATTTCAATTTCAGATTAAACTCAAATTTGAATTTCAACCTTTAAATTTTCTAGAGGAACAAATAGAATCTCAACATCATTCAATAATATTTTATTAATTATTTTGTTATTTTTAATAATACTAATGCTTACTTCATGAGAGAGAAGAATAAAATAATTTACGCACATTAATCTTTGAAATTCTTTAGGTTTATTAATTGATTTTCACTTTCTAGTTTTGAGTCCAACTTCTAACTTTAACAATTCCAAATACAATATTGTCATTTATTTATGGATGGAATAAATGGTTTCATTAGAAATTCCCTTTATTATTTTCTATTTTTATGTCTTCATTAAAATTGGAGGTCCAATTACATGTTTTCCACAAAATGCATCACCACAAAATTACCAAGAAATCAACCCTTCTTATCTATTTATTGGTCCCTTAATTAATTTACTATTATTGTTTGAAGATGAGGGGAGAGAGTCCTAATAGATTTTCAAAGGTCTTCAAAATTCTCACAACACTATTATATATACTCTTATTTCCTTATTTTATTATTTTATAATATATGTATTTATTTATTTTTATTTCTACCAATTTTAGGTCTTACAGCTAATGAAGTCGTTGACGATGCTGTCAACAGACTACTAGACGAAGCTGCTGGCAAGGTTTTGAAAGATGACTAGGGCCTCTTGAAAGGGAAATGTGCCTTTGGGCAATTCCTATAAATGTTTTGGTGATTAGATGCCCAACACATATTGTTTTAAGGTGATGGGGACTAAGTGTTAAAGAGATGCAAATCAAGAATCAAGGTATGACTCTAGCCTTAGTGAATTGTTTTTGGTACTAACATATTCCTCTAAGTGCTAGGAACCTTGTCAAATCAAATGAGATTGGATTGGAGAAGTTTGGCTAAGTCCATCCAGACTTGCACCAGCCTTCGGTGCACCGGACAGTGTCTGATGCCCAGGCTGGCTCAACGATGAACTAGCTGCTCTCGAGAATTGCAGAGGGTGCTACGACTAAAATTCACCGGACTATCCGGTGGTGCACCAGACTGTCCGGTGAGCCAACAGCGCCCGCGCCAACGGTTGATAGCGCGATTAGCAGGCGACGCGTGGCCCGCGCCAACGGTCACTAGGCCGCACCGGACTGTCCGGTGTGCACCGGACATTGTCCGGTGTGCCAAGGGGACCGAGGGCTCAACGGCCGGCTTCGCTAGAGAAGGAAAGAAATCGGGCACTGTTCATGTCTGGTGCACCAGTAGACCGAAGCCAAGAATTGCCTACCAAATGGAGATATAATGGCTCCTAGCTGCCTTAGGGCTATAAAAGAGACCCCTAGGTGCATGGAGCACTACACAAAGCCTCCATTGAACATGCTAAGACGTCTAGACTCTGCAAGCACGCATCCGGATTATTGTGATTGAGATTTGAGCACTTGTTGAGTTGTGAACTTGTTGCGCTGTGTTTGTGTGCTCTTCTCTTGACTTGTGTGCGTGTCGTTGCTGTGACTCTAGCTTTTGTGTGTGTTTCTTTCCCTCCCTTACTCTTATGGTTTTCATTGAGTTCAATATTGTAAGGGTGGGACACTCCAGCTTGTAGAGATTCCTCACAAAGGGAACATCTACTATAAGGAAGAAAATTGTGGTATTCAAGTGGATCATTGGATCGCTTGAAAGCGGTTGAGTGCAACCCTCGTCCATTGGGACGCCACAATTTGGAAGTAGGCAAGTGTCTACTTGGCCAAACCACGGGATAAAAATCGTTGTGCCACCTGTTGTTATTCTTGTGCGATTCTCTCTGCTTCTACTCACTTTAATTGCTCTAAGTTTAATACTCACTTTGTGAAGAGCAATTAAGTGAAGAAGTCACCTCTCTCTCTAGTCATAACACCTTGGTTTGATTTCACTAACATTTCATAAACCAAGTTTGTGGCATTTAAAGTTGATTTTTACAGGATCACCTATTCACCCCCCTCTAGGTGCTCTCAATTGGTATCAAAGTCGTACTCTTCATTAAGGGATTAACCGCCCGAAGAGATGGATCCTAAAAGTAAGGTAATGGTGATCAACGACAAGGAGAAGAAGACCCTCTACGTCAATGAGCTAAAAGACGACAAGCCCACTGTCTCAGGCTCAAGTCACAAGAAGAGGGATGGAAAGAAGAAGAGGCGCATAAAGAAGATCATCTACTACGACAGTGATGCCTCCTCCTCTTCAGCAAGGGATGACGATGACGAAGACTCATCATCAAAAAATAAAATAGTTAATCAAACTATTCTTTTGATTATTCTCGCATCCCTTATAATTTGAATGCCCATTTACTATCTATTCCACTTGGAAACCCCCCACACATTGATGGAGAGGACTATTCATTTTGTAGTCATAAAATTCGTAGTCACTTATTTTCCCTCCATCCTCGTATTTGGGAAATTGTTGAAAATGGAATGCATTTCGATAGCACTCACAATCCTGTATTTATTAATGAGCAAATACATAAAAATACCCAAGCTACTACTATCTTGCTAGCATCTCTATGCAGGGATGAATACAACAAAGTGAGCGGCTTAGACAATGCCAATCAAATATGGGATACCCTCAAGATCTCTCATGAGGGTAATGATGCCACCATGATTACCAAGATGGAACTTGTGGAAGGTGAACTAGGGAGATTCGCCATGATAAGGGGAGAGGAGCCAACTCGAACATACAACAGGCTCAAGACCCTGGTCAACAAAATTCAAAGCTATGGGAGTACAAGATGGACGGATCATGACATCGTCCGACTCATGCTAAGGTCATTTACCGTTATTGATCCTCATCTTGTAAATCTTATTCGTGAGAACCCCAGGTACACCAAGATGATGCTCGAGGAAATTCTTGGAAAATTTGTGAGCGGGCGCATGATGGTGAAGGAAGCGAGGTATGTGGACGATGCTTTAAACGGACCGCTTCCTCTCTACGAGCCACAACCTATTGCTCTCAAAGCAACCAGCAGCAAGGAGGGCTACCTAGCAAGGTAGCACAAGTGGAAGTTGTGGGTCCCAACAAGGATGAAATGGCGCTTATAATCAAGCGCTTCAAGACCGCCTTGAAGGGACGCAAGGAGTATCCCAACAAGAACAAATCAAGGGGAAAGCGCTCCTGCTTCAAATGCAGTAAGTCTGGTCATTTCATAGCACAATGTCCCGTTAATGACAATGACCAGGCACAAGAAAAGAAAGGGAAGAAGGAAAGGAAGAACTACTGGAAGGCGAAGGGCGAGGCACACATTGGAAAAGAATGGGACTCTAACTGCTCTTCATCCGACTCCGATGATGAAGGACTAGCTGCCTCAGCCTTCAACAAATCCTTCCTCTTCCCCAACAAACAACACACGTGCCTCATGGCTAAGGAGAAGAAGGTACATATACGAGATACACCTAAGTACACTTCTTCTAGTGATGAGGAATCTTCTGATGATGAAGTAGATTATAGTGATTTATTTAAAGGATTAGATAGAACTAAGGTAGATAAAATAAATAAATTGATTGATGCTCTTAATGAAAAGGATAGGTTGGTAGAAAAGCAAGAAGATTTTGTATGACGAACATGATAAATTTATTAATGTTCAAAAATCTCTTGCTCTAGAAATTAAGAAAAATGAAATATTGTCTTCTGAGCTATCTACCTGCCATGATTCTATTTCTAGTCTCAAAACTTTGAATGATGATTTAAATACAAAGCTAGAAAAATTTAATGTGGCTAGTTCATCTGTAGAGCATGTTGTTATCTGCAATAGATGCAAAGATTTTAATATTGATGCTTGCAATGAACATGCTTCTACCATTCTTAAGTTGAACAATGATGTTGCAAGTCTTAATGCTCAACTTAAGACTTGTAAGGATAATTATGAGAAACTAAAATTTGCTAGGGATGCCTACACCATTGGTAGACACCCCTCTAGTAAGGATGGACTTGGTTTCCAAAAGGAGACCAAGAACTTAACAAGCCAAAGGACTTCTAGTCTCAACAAAGGGAAAGGGAAGGCTCCCATGGCTAGTAGCTCTAAAAAGAACCATGCCTATCTTTATGACAAGAGAATTACTAGTATTGCTCATCATGATAGGTGTTATAATCATGATGTTTCTCATATATGTCATGATGCTGCATTTAGTTCTCATGCCATGTTTGCACCTAGCTCTTCATATGCTCATGGTAGGGATAGACCTAGGCGCCATCATGTTGCTTCTCATGCGCCTAGGAAGACATTAACTGGACCAACTACTCTTTATCAAACATGTAATGCTTCATTTGTACTGTTATGCAAAAATGATAAAATAGTTGCTAGAAGCTTGGAACCTAAGTGCAAGAGAGACAAAACATGCATCTGGGTTCCAAAGTCTGTTGTGACTAACCTTGTAGGACCCAACAAGAGATGGGTACCTAAAACCCAAGTTTAATTACCTTGCAGGTTTATGCCTCTACAACATAGGAGGCCTTCTATGACCATATTATTACGTCACAAAGAAGGGTTTTTATGTCATATGTTAGTTTGTTGTGATGGTGTTATGATAAAAGTCCATCATCATAGAAGGTGTGTGGTAAAGGAACTATTATGACGATATGTCAAAAAATGTCATAGATGTTAATGACGAATAATGTGTCTGTCACTAAACCTATGACACTCGTAAATGTCACAAATAAGGTTGTAAACGTCACAAAACATATCACCACACCTTGCCACGTGGATGATGATGTGGCAAAAAGCTATGACGAATGCATTTGTCAGAAATTTGATGATGTGGCATGTGACATGACAGCTGACATGGTAGAGCATTTGTGACCAATATATACGTCCTAACAGCTTTTAGACCCAACTAGGCCATTGGTGATTCTTCATGAAATATTATTAATCCACACAATTAACAATCCCAATTGATTCATAATACATACAATATGTCATCAAACAAAATAAATTGCAATACTGGAATTATTAAATTTCCAAGTATATCATTTATTCAAAAAATCATCCAACACTAGTATTTAAACAAAAAACAAACTTGGACTCCACTAACATATATCCTTATAATCATGTAACTTAAGCTCATATAACTTTAATCCTCCATCTAGTATGTGATGTATCTTGACACCATCAAGTTGGCATTATAGAGGCGCTTGGCTACGGTTGATGCTTAAAATTTGACGGAGGCTATCATTTTCTGCTACGGACTTTTTCAAACCTGCAATCTCATCAGATTGCTTAGCAATGGTCTCGTCAGTTGTCTATGTATTAGCCTTCACGCTTTCTCAAATCTGCAATCTCTTCAGATTGCTAAGCAATGGTCTCGTCAGTCGTCTATGTATTAGCCTTCACTCTTTCAACTTCGTCCCGTATTTCGTATTTTTCTTGCCTCTCAGTCTCCAATTGAGACTCAAGTTGCTACACCTTTGTTGAAACAGTCTCGGAAGAGCTTCTATCGGCAGAGGCCAGACCTACATTTTGAAGAAAAAAACTTGATTTAGGCAACACTTGGGAAACTACTGTTGAAGACTTTGAATGGTGTCGCCATTGATTTTGTATCAACCTTGCATATAGAGATCAATTTAGTGTATTGCAATTTTGTGTCAACATTGCACACAAACATCATCCTAATGTTTTGCATATTGAGAGATAGAGGCGAAAGGTAAAAAAAGTTCTTACAATAGCTTTCTGGACAGTTTCGCTAAATCCTTTCTTCTTGCTGCAATGCATCTCCTTAGAAAAATCAATTGCACTAGGTTCAGCATCTTTATTTTTTTTCTTGCCTCGGCATGATGTGAATATATTATTGTCAACAAGAAACAATTAGCACAAGTTGCACATTTTATTTGGTGAAGCTTGTAGTATAAGACTACATGAACAGTTGTACAAAAAATGAATTTTGAAAGCATTTTATGTATGAGATATTAACTACAGACTTAATTAAATATATGCAAGAGGATATGTTGGCCAAAGCGTACACAATATCTGAAATGTAAAACTATATGTATTATAAGCATTACCGCTATGATAGTAATCAAGTATATGGTGCAGCTAAAACATATTTAATCAAGAGCAATCCTTATAAGTAAACATTAGGTAGTAGAAACACTCGAAAGCATTCAATCTGTAGCTATACATGGATATTAGCATAATACATTTTTTATAACATCACAATACTTATTTGCAAGCGCGGACATGAACAGTTAGCAGGAGCATGCAAAAACTTGAATGGATAGTCTATATTGGAAGAAGTGCTCAATCAGAAAATAAACTATCATCTTTAATTGTAATTATCATTTTTTTTATATTATTGACTTCAATCAAGTGTGTAGATACAAAACAAGTTTATGTATGACATGGTAATTTTCTTACCAATGAATATGCCTTTGCAATGCAGGATCGAGAGCATGTGCCCTGTGAAAACTTTACTTGGTCACAACTAACTATGTTCTTGATACACGTGTCATATACATTGAGTGGGTATGGCAGCACAATAGAGAGAATATAAATTCGAAAAGGTACATCATTATTTATATGGAGGAAACTGGAGGTTGAATGTAAATACCTTGTGCTTTGAGAAAGACCACATTTCCACTAGAAGTTTCCATTGGTCGTCATTCAGAAATGCCATTCAGGAACCTTAAAATGGAAAACAACATACATAGTTAATACATTGTCTGTAAACAACACTTGGTAACAAATTCCTAGGCCAAGCCTTCCCTTCAAACATGCCATTAATTAATATGTTAATTTTCAAGTGAGTAGCAACACAGTAAACAGTGATTATCACTGGTATTCACATTATTAAAAGCAAGAAAGTATCAAATTTTAGCCCTGATCGGCTGTAATTTTGTAGTAGCTACTGCTCAATTTCTATAGTAGCCAATGGGGTGCTGCTGCAGCAAGCAGTTCACATCATTGCATTTGTATATGTTTTGAAGAGATGATATTAAAGAAGTGGTCTGGACATGCCAAAGAAGTGGTCTGTTGAGCCAACCCGGGTTCGAGTCGCGACACCAACTTCTTAAGAGAAAAAAGTTAGGGGGACGTCTCTCCCCCTGGTCAAGGAAAAAAGCAGCAACATAAGTTATACTTACAAGAGTTGGACACTCATAGTCAATCCCAGCTGCCTTGATTCTTTCACGACGCTTCTCATACCGCTATACAATTGCTTCAACCACCTTTTTGTGCTATGCAACAGTCTTATCCTAGTGACAATATAACTATTCAATGCAATGAACATATTAAGCTACAATTGTTGTTAGCACTTAGCAATAAATTACCTTGTTGTGTCTCTTCCGGTCAATTGATACTCGATCAATTGGTATAAATCAATTCTGTAAAGGAAAACCACTATTGTAGCTTAAAAGGCAAGGTTGGATAATCTCTTCTCACCACCACCATTTATCAACCAAACAACCACTACATATGGTGTCTAACAATAAGATGGAATAGAACAGTTCATCTAAAGAATATACATCTAGCCAGCTACATAATTTATCAAGTGATATTTGCATAATTGAACAAACAAATTATGATGTATTAGCCATCATGTAGTTTATTACAACAGAAATTTATTAGGTCATTCATAAGTGTACCATTAGCAACTATAGAGCATACAGTTTATAAGATGTCACTATTAAGAAAATATAGAGCTTTTAACAACAACCCCGAGAATGTGATTCCGTCTATATGCATGGAATGGGGGAGCCAATAAACAACTATAATACTTTTGTTGAAGCAATCAGAGTGTTTATATGATCTCCTTTTCGGCTTTCTCCTAGCAGAATTACTGTATCTACTGTAAGCATACTTAACCTCTAGAAGACACTGATTCTGTGTAACAAATTAATACTACTCAGTATTATCACAATGATCATGTTAGGAAATAGGAATACAATCTGATGTGTGGGTTACATGAGACACTTGTTAGCAGAAGAATGGATGTTGTTTTCCAATCTATGAATCTTACTGAGTTTATTTGTTCATAGAATAAAGTTAACAACAAAACTAAGTAACACAGTTAAATTTGATCAGCATAATCAGGACGAAAATAACGCTCCAAGGGATCACAAAAGAAACATAATCATTGGATTCAAATGTCATAGTTTTTCTTTCTTTTGAATACATAAAAATTCCACACAATGACGCAACCACTACTATTCAAGTGAAAATCACCATGAAAACAACATTTCAGATCTGAAAATATCGAGATGCGTGGATCAGCTGCTCTACAATTTCTCTAGAACATAGATTGCTTTTGAAACCCATTGTTCCAGTAGCACAGAATCTGCAGCAAATTGCTAATGTAAACAGACACCTAAACCGAATGCAAAACTAACTACAGAAATAATCAAAATTGAAGATACCACCAAGGACAATTATTTACATGGACACCCAAACCGAATACAATTTCTCTAGAAGACATATTGCTTTTGAGGCATGGAAGACAGAATGGCACAAGGCGCCATCATTTAGGTACACTACTATGGAACAAAGGAATGAAATGGAGAAGGTACACCGCGCTCACCGTGACCTCTATAGGCACCTTCTTGTCGATGCGTGTGCTAGCCGTAGAGGACGATAAAGTCGACACCAAGCCACTTGAGGCAATGCTTGGCGGTGCTCCGAGGCGAAGATGGGCGCTGTCGCGCCCGCGTTGGAGCAGCTAAACGCGAGCCTGTGGGGCACATGAGAGCCGAGAGGCGAGAGGCACCGGGCGACCGACGCAACTGCTGCCGTAGTGGCATTTTGTCAAACGTATGGAGCTCGTGCCTATCGGTGGCGCTCTCGCTTGCAAGGAGGAGGTTGCCCTCGTACCGCCAACATCTAAGACATTCTGCTCTGCCTCAGGAGGGGGGTGGGGGCAGCGTCCTGCGACTCTGTGAAGTATGTTTGGGAAATGGGAACACGAGCGAGCGAGCGGCCCTGACGCGGCAAAGGGGAACGACTGGAGTAGACTGGACCTTCGATGTTGGGTTAGGGTTTTGACCGAATTTTTAACTAATTATAGCTACTTTGGAAACCCATTTTTTCAAATGATTTTTATTTTTTAACGTCCGGTTTGGATAGTTGGAATTGAATTCCATTCTAATAATAATAATAATTTATGCACATATCAAGTAATGTAGTTCAATTTTTTGCAAAATATATTTATATACTATTGTTAGCAAGATGTTAGAGATATTTATGTGCTACATTTTTACTATATAGAAGTGAGCCAAAAAAGTGTTCTATAAGTTGTAGAGTAGAAACAAATTCTAATGGTAAATAAAATCATTTCTCATCCTTCACTCTATAAATTTGATATAGGCTTATATCTGAACTTTGAATTCCAAGCTAAATATGTTATTTTATTAAATAAATTCTAATTCCTCTAAAATGAATGAATCCAAACACCCCGTAAAGAAAATTAGTTCATTTTTCTTGGTAAAATAGGAATCTATTTGGAAAATGGAGTTTCCAAACAAGCCCTTAATGTATGATTCTACTGTCTTTAACTTTTTAAAATTATTTTCATTGGCCTTTAATAATAAACCATTTAAGCAATCTACTGTTTTATTTGCTTCCACTTTTCATGTTATTAAGGCTAACTTCAGCAGCATAGCTATCCACTTACCTATATTAAACTCCACACTACGAACAATATTGTCTATAGTACAAAACAACGAACTGGTGCATAGTTTAAGTGTTTTTTAATGGAATGCTTTATACAACTATAACTCTAGGCTAAAATGTCTTTTTCTCAATTTTTTCGAGCACGCAACAAACCCTACATGAGACGGAGGATGGATGAGACGGCAGCAACAAGACTGTATGAAGGCGGCGGCATCAACATGGCTATGAGGAATGTGGTTGATTCTATTGCATACTGTTAGAACCCCATGCGTCTATTAACAAAGGTAATGAAGGGCCACCAATAGATGATGGTCAGTTATATGTCTTACTTGGGCTTAGATACCATTGGTTCTTATCAGTGCATGTTAGTGTTTTTTATTTTATGTCAACCACAAACATGTGGGTATAAGATAAATAAAATATCAAATTAAAATAAAATAATAAAATATCAATTTTTATTTTGTTTGAGATTTTATTTATTTATTATGAAAACATTCTATTGTGGTAACCACATTGCAATGTATGACATGTTAAATATGAAATCATATGTGGCAATGGGACCTACCCTAAATGGTAAATCATATGTGCTACCATGAATAATAGTATTTTTAAAAACAAAAACATCATCTATTTATGACATATGAGTATTGTCATGTAATATTGCCATAATTATTGTGTTAAGAAATTTATGACGATATATTCTTATTATCATAGAAAATTGTCTCAAACATGATGCTAGAGTATGTTATGATGGGTTTAATGACGGAGATTAAATTTTCGTCACTATACTGAGCCATCTTCTGAAAATCGTCATAAACAAGGTTATCTAATGACGAATTACTCTGTTGTCATCGACTATTCGTCATAGAAGGCCATAAGTGTTGTAGTGATGCATCCGGGGGCTAAAGCTGGATTATTGATAGCGGATGCACTAACCACAAGATGGGGGGAAGAAAATGTTCACTTCCTATGTCAAGAACAGGGATTCCCAAGAAACTATCATCTTTAGAGATGGGAACCAAGGCAAGGTTAAGGGCTTAGGCAAAATAGCTATCACAACCGAGCATTCAATTTCAAATGTGTTTTTAGTAGAATCACTCGGTTACAATTTATTATTTGTTAGCCAATTATGTCATATGGGTTATAATTGCTTGACGAATATTGATATATCTGTCTTTAGAAGAAGTGATGGCTCATTAGCTTTTAAGGGTATATTAGACAGCAAGCTCTACTTAGTTAATTTCTCAAAAGAGAATGCCAATCTAGATGCATGCTTAATCGCTAAGACTAATATGGACTGGCTTTGGCACCTCCGTCTAGCACATGTTGGGATGAAGAACCTTCATAAACTTCTAAAGGGAGAACATGTGTTAGGACTAACCGATGTCTGTTTTGAGAAAGACAGACCCTGTGCAGTGCGCCAAGCAGAGAAGCAGGTGGGAAGTACTCATCAAAGCAAGAACATGATGACAACATCAAGACCACTGGAACTCCTACAAATGGATCTCTTCAGGCCCGTTGCTTATCTCAGCATCAGGGGAAGTAAGTATGGTCTTGTCATTGTTGATGATTTTTCCCGCTTCACTTGGGTGTTTCTTCTGCAGGACAAATCAGAAACCTAAGGAACTCTAAAGCGCTTCTTAAGGAGAGCTCAAAATGAATTCGAGCTAAAGGTGATGTAACACCCCAGGTGTTACCTTGGTTAGAGCCCACCTTGATACTAAAGGCTTTGATCACATATGGTAGAGGCTTAGGGCCACACCTAAGAACTTTGGAAATCATGTGCTAACCATGTTGCCAATGACCTAAGAAGCATTACTCTAATCCTTGCTCACTTACTACCCTGGATAAGAGGGGAAAAGAACCCTAGACCTCTTTTTAAACTCAATCTTCCAAAACCCTAAGTAAAGGGGGGGGGGGAAAGAGAGTGAGCAAATGCGCAAAGCATGGGCAATCTTTGCCCAAACCCTAAGCAACCTTGTAACCAGCAATTAGGGGAGAGGAATAATGCAAAAAGACCCCTGGAGAAACCCCAATTCAAATCTCCAAGTGGAGAGAGAGCTAGAGCTCTCTATCTCTCCCTAAGTCCATTTTTAACCCTAGTTTAAGGATCAACCGTGTTCACCTTGAAGATGGCACCAAAACCACTTGGGTTCTATACCAAAAATGTGGTATACCACTTAAGGCACCCCCTGGAAAAAGTGGAGACCGAGACTTGGACGTTTGATAGGGATTGGCATCAGTTTTGTCGCGGAGTGGGCAGTGAGACAAGCCAGATTTGGCGCCTGTCTATCTCCTGACCTAGGGCGTATCTTTCTTTGGAACTCACACATGTGAGATAGCCCTAGGTGCCAGGAGGAGGTCTGCGCCGGATTCATGGCAAGATTCGCACGTATGCGATCTCTGAAGACGTTTGAACAATGGAAGAAACTCACCTCCACGTGTTCGACGCCTTCTGCCCGCGCCAGAGCACACCCGCGCGCGCTCCCGCGTGCCCAGCGCCGCGCCCGAGCCAAACCAGCGCCGTGGCCCGCGCCCGAGCCTATAAAACCCTCCCAGGCTTCGAATGCACTCTTCCGCGCACCCTCAAAACCTCACCGGGTTTAGCTCGTCGCCGTTTGCCCGTGCGCAGCGAGTCCGCGGCCGCCCAATCCCCCTGTCACCGTAGACCGGCCAGCAGAGCCATTCCCAACCCCGTCCAGCCCTTGGAGAAGACTGTGCACGCCTCCGTGAAGCTCCCCGAGCGAGGAATCGGAGTTTGCTTCGCTGGAGAGGCCAGTCCACGCTCGCCGGAGCTCTCAACCCCGCCGGAGTACGTGGACCGGGTAAACCGCTCAACCATCCTTCGATTCCTTGTGCACACAGTCGCTACGTTACACCGTGAAGCTCACCGTGCCCTTGGATTGAACCAGTTCGCCGTAGTTTGGCCGGTACACTCGCCGCCGACGAGCACACCCGCCTGCGCTCGTGGACCGGGCGATTCCGGCCATCCCCGACGTCAAGCCGTACCTCGACGTGACCGCCAGAGTCTCCCCGATCCAACCCCACCCTTCGCCGGACCTCCCTCGCCGCCGGTAAGCCGCGCCACCCTTTTCTTTCCCGCGGTTACTGTTTCAGTTGGGGGAAGGACTGCGGGTGAGAGGGAGAGAAGGTCGGGGGGTTTTGTGAAATGTCAGAGACACAGGGAAACAGTGGCACGAGGGTAGATGTGCGAGGGTTGATTTGTTTTAAACTCAGGGACCCCGGTGTAAACCGTTTTTCCAGGAAACTCATTTTAAAATCTATTTTAAAATTGAACAGAGACTTTAAAAATTCATAACTTGTGTTTAGTGCATCCAAATTTGGTCAAACCAATTTTGTCAGACTCTAATTAATGTAACCTATTTACGAAAAATATAAAAACCCCTTGGTATTAAGGAAGATTTTAAAACTCTGATTTAATGTTAGTTTTGGCCAAAAGCTCAATAATGGTAAGAAAAATAGTTGTGCTATTTGACTAGGGTTAGAAAAATTTGGAGAAGTTTATATCTACCTACTGACCTGTTTAAAAATGTTGAACCTCTCTGTCCACTCTATTAAGTTGGTTTTTACCCCTTATTCCATAATATGCTTAAAGATAAGAAAAATAGAAAATGTAATTTAAACCATGAACCAGAGAGCACCCCTATTTTTGTTAGGATACTTATTTAATGTAGTTCACTGGAAAAATATATCATACCCTGGTTTAGTATAAAATAAGAAGGATACCTTTTAAATTAATAAAATAAGGATAACTTAGAAAAACCCTACAAAAATAACCATAAGGCAAAAACACCCCAAACCTTGGGATAACTAATGTTTGGTTATAATGAACCGAGGAAAAATACAAAATCTGTTGTTTGATATTTTTCAAATGACAAGTTAGTTATAAGCACCTTTTTGGCATTAAACTTTAGAAAATCACAATTAAATAATCACCAAATAACTTCCTATGGATTTTGTCACAGAGGTTTAGTATTACTGTTAGATCCCAACAAAAATGACCCTTAGGAAGAAACTCAACTCCAATGGTAAGGTGTAGTGTAAAGTGGCCCATTTTACACCACCCTTGTTATTTTTGTCTAAAGCATAGCCCCTATAGTTTAAGCCTCAAATTCCTAAAACCAGCTAGGATAGCCAATGGCAACCCACTGCAATTTTTACAGAATTTTTGGAAATTATTAACCCACTGTCATAGTTCAAACCTACACTAAAAACCATAAGTAGAAATTAAAGAAAGGAAAATAAATACTGGTAATTAGTGTCACCCTAAAACCCTTATAACATTTCCCATTGAAATGTGTAAGAACAATGCAAATCCACTATATTATCCTCAACAAAGACCTAAACCTAGGAGTGATAAGCATAAACCACTAAAGGCCCCGTATGACCCAGAAACCCTAAGTTTTTCCTTAACTTAGTTTCTTTTTGCATAATGTTATTAATCCTGCATAATTATAACATACATGTTCATTGCATTCGATAGACTGTAATCTTGCTGACGGAGAGTACGTCCTCGTACCGGAGCAAGGAGCTGCTCAGGAGGTAGCCCCCGACCCAGCACCAGAGCCTGCACCAGAGGACCTGCCTGCCACTGCTTTGGAAGGCAAGCCCCGGTTTATGCATAACCCGTTATTTATGCTATTTTACTTCACTTAATGATTGTAGGATTGATTGTGCACTTAGGTGTAGGAGTTGATTGAAACCCTAATTGCATGAACTCAGGACTCCTTTTGAGATGGATACTAGTATGCTAGGTCGAGTAGCTGCTTTACTAATTAGGGATCTCGGTAGAAGTCGAGTGATTTTTCTAGCACTCGCGCGAGGTCAGGAATTGGTTGTACCCACTTTCTTATCACATTGATAGTTGGTTGGTGGACACGAATCCATGGGGATACGTGGTCTATGAGGTAAAATGGGAATAAGGATTAACGTGCGGATACCTGTGTCAAGCGTTTGAATGTACTAAACACATACCGAGAAATATGGTAAATCGGTAAGCCTAGTACCTGAGTGAACCTGCCCGCAGACATATCCCCTCACGCGACCTGAGACGAGGTCTCCCATTCCGGTTATGGTGGGTACAAGTGCGGTCACTGCACGACGGCCAGTCGGGGTCAGTGAGGCATTGTACGCCAAGGCGGTGAGCCCTGATCTGTTGCCAGGGAATCGACGGGGACGGTTGATGTGTGTGGGGACGGAGTGCCTCACCACGTCGTGTGTTTAGGTTTACCTTGCAAGGATAAAAACTCGATTCGAATCGTCTTCTTCTCGCAGCTAATGAGACTGCTTGATCCATTGTACTGCATTGAGTAACGAGTGGAACTGTGTTGAGATGATACAAGTTGTTGATTGCTAAAAATGCTTGCTACTATGTATGAGTAGATAGTACACTTTTAGCCTTAAGAGAGTCACACTTAATTTTGACAAAGTTAAAATCTTGATTTAGAAACTCAGCTAGTGCTTTTGGCAACCAAACCCCACAGCCAAATAACTGCATGTCTAGAGGTAGGGGAGTAGACTCCTCACACCGGGTAAGTCTAGCTGAGTATTAGTATACTCAGCCTTGCTTGTGGCATAAATTTTTACAGGTTCTCTGGAGGACATGGTTGCTGGAGTGACTTGGCCGTCCACCTTGCCACCAGGTTGGACTGTCGAGTGGGACCCTGCCTCGGCTGAGGAGGAGCATGAGGAGTGATGGGACAGGCTTCCCCATCTCTCTATTTATCTACCGTTAGTTTATTTCCGCTGCACTTCGAAACAATGATGGTCACTTTTGCAAAAACTCCAATGGTGATGATGATGATGATGTAATAATTTAATACTCTGACATGTATGGTTTTATGCTTTATTGTATTTGCTCTGTGACTCACCATCGAGTGAGATTGTGGTACTTGATCCTGTCAGTGGCCGTGTCGGACTAGATCCGAGGGATTGACGGGTTATTCCCATTTAAGTGTGGTCTAGCCTCTAAGGCAGGGCTTAGGCACTTAAGTTGGAATAATTCGGGCAGTTCTGCCACAGCTGGTATCGGAGCTTGTACCACCACAGAGGAATCAATAAAACATGAATGCCATCCTTTTTCTAAAGTAAAATTTGATAGAAACAATGTTGGATAGATCGTAGGACGAGCAGGATAGACCTAGGACGTGAAGCCTTAAGATGATAGAAGGGTAGCTAGGTGGCTAAGTGACTAGGCCCTACAAGCCACTTTTTACAGGATGGGAGTTCTTCCCTATTCCTTTTATCTTCTTGTGAGGTCGTTCAGGACGAGCATGCATGCATTCTTAATTAAGCAAATGGATAACTGACTAAAAGGACTTAAGATAACAACCAACTAGGTCCCTAGTGCCTTTTTCTTTTAACTAGAGACAGGCTGAGTTTTATTTTCCTTGTTCTTTTTTGTAATTCTTTTTCTTTTACTTACGCTTAACCGTACACAGATGACTTCCCACGGATCCTCCGATGACGGAAATGCACTGACCCACACTGACAGACTTGCACGAGAGGGTTTTCCCCGCATCTTGTGGGAGGTACTTCAGGGGGCCGGATACTTGACACCCCCTCAGTACACGGTGCAGCAATTTGAGAAGCACCGGGTGCCTCGCTGTAGGCTGAGGATGATCTTGGAGCCTCATCCCCTGCAGCCAGGCTGGCGTTCTCTGGACTCCGAGTCTTTCGGATACCGGGCGGAGGACACGATCGAGGCGATCGCTCTGCACGGGTTGACGACTTTTTGCGGGTTCCATCCCTTGGAGCTCTCTACCCACCCCATTGGGTTGTTCCCCGCGGAAAAGGAGGACGACCCGATGTGGAAGGATCGGGTGGAGCATGCCAAGGACATCTGGGCTCTCTACCCAGGCCACACGGCTCACTTGTCGGTGCGATGCATGAACGCCCTGTATCGTCTGCAAGTGATGCGTGGGGAGGCAATGTCTCATTTGATGGCACTGCTAGAGGCGACCAAGATCACCTTGGACAATAGGGAGGAGCTCGTGGTTGACTTGTCCCAGGAGCTGGTAGAAAAAGATTTGCAAGTGGAGCAGCTGTCTGATGAGATTCATGAGTTGGGGGAGCTAGTGGGCACTAGGGAGAACACTATCGAGGTTTTAGAGGATTAGCTCATTAACACTCAGCAGCAGCTTGCTGAGGCTAACGAGCACCTGGACATGCATCACCAGGAGATCCAGGACCAAGAGGCCAACGAGGACGTCGACATCGAGGGAGGAGATGAGCCTGCCTCCAGTGTGGATACTGCTGGCTCAGGAAGGCCACCTTCCCCCGAGTCGAGTGCGGCCTCATTCGCTCACTAGATGTTCAGAGTAGAGTTAGACATTGGAGATGGTAGGACTCCTCGTGGCTAGCTTAGCTTTTGCGCCTTGGGGTACTAAGCTAGATAGAGTTGAGTCATTTTGGGACCAATCGATGTAATCGTGCTAAACTCTCTTGGAAGCCTGTTTAATGGATGCTAATATCAGTTTAAATTTGGAAAGGAGAATTTGTGACTTTTAAAAATCTTTATGTTGAAGTTGGAGTCTATCATGTAGTTTTAACTTTTTCCCCGCAATAAAATCTTGAACTTGGAGATGTGGTGTTAAGCATGTATGTGGCTTTTCAGATGGCCGGGAGGCAGCGTCGTGGCCAGAATGAGCACGTTCCTCCACCGCCTCCCACTCTGCAGGAGCTCATGGCTCAGCAGAATGAGATCTTGAGGCAGCTGGCTCAGCGTCAGCCACCACCACAGCACTATGGTGGTGGAGACCATCAGCGTCACCCTGCGGCGGCTACCTATCAGGAGTTCCTCAGCACCCAGCCTCCATTGTTCATAAGGGAAGAGGACCCACTTGATGCAGATGTATGGTTGCGGGTGGTGGAATCCAAATTCCCACTGCTCCATGGAGCTTGCTCAAAGGTCACCAAAGTCAGGTTTGCCACCCAGCAGCTTCGCGGACCCGCAAGGACTTGGTGGGATCATTTTCTTGCTATGCAGCCAGAGGACCGAGAGGTGGAGTGGAGGGAGTTCAAGGTAGCTTTCAGAGGACACCATATACCAGCCGGGATCATGGACCGGAAGCTCAATGAGTTTTTGGCACTCACTCAGGGCAACAGGACAGTGTTGCAGTATGCCCAGGCCTTTAATGACTTGTGCCAGTATGCTGGATACCATGCAGACACGGACGAGAAGAAGAGGGACAGGTTCAGACGGGGGCTCAGCACCAAGCTCCGTGATCGTCTCAACACCGTCAGGGCCAACAGCTACAACGAGTTGGTCAACATGGCTATCTCCCAGGAGGACTGCATTACAGCTCGACAGGCAGAGAAGAAGAGGAAGACCCATGTGGCAGGACCCTCAGCTCAGCCACCACGTTTCAGAATTGTGTCCGACACCCATAGCAGGGGACCCCAGCAGCAGCAAGGGAGATGGGTGATCCGACCACCCCAGCAGCAGCAGCAGGTACCCAACCGCACCCAGTTTCCAGCTCAGAGGAACAATCAGCAGCAGCAGTACCGCCAGGCAAATGACAACAGGTGTTTCACCTGTGGTAACACTGGGCATTATGCCAAGAATTGCCCCAGGAACCAGCAGAGGCAGGGGCAGAATGTTAATCAGAACCAGGGCAAGATGCAGAAGGTGCAAGTGAGGCAGGGCAGGCTGAACTTCACCACCATGGCTGATATTCCAGAGGGAGCACCCGTCATGACTGGTATCTTTACAGTTTTAAATTATCCTGCTATCACTCTTTTTGATTCTGGTGCATCACATAGCTTTATTAGTGCCATTTTTAGTGCCAAGTGTCATTTGTCCTTTCACCACACCAACGGGGGTATCACCATTTCAACACCAGGAGGCAGGATTGCCACTAATCAAATCAACAAGAATGTGCCTCTAAAGTTTGGTAGTTTGATAATTAAAACCAACATTCTTATCTTGGGACTGGATAGTGTGGATATCATATTGGGAACTGATTGGTTGACCAAACATCAGGCAGTGATTGACATTGCAGCTAGGGCCATCGAAGTGCACTCACCAACCTGTGGTGAAACCACATTATATTTGCCCGATCAGGGTTGTACCCGTTCTTGTGCCTATATCATGACAGAATCCCCAGTAAGGAAGATCCCAGTAGTCTGTGACTACCCCGACGTTTTTCCGGATGAGTTGCCAGGAATGCCACCTGACAGAGATATTGAGTTTGCAATTGAATTGCAACCTGGGACTGCTCCTATCTCTAAGAGACCCTATAGGATGCCTCCCGCGGAATTGGCAGAATTGAAGAAGCAATTGCAAGAGTTGTTGGACAAGGGGTTTATTCGTCCAAGTACTTCACCATGGGGATGTCCCGCCTTATTCGTGAAGAAAAAGGATGAGAGTTTGAGGATGTGTGTTGACTACCGCCCTCTCAATGTGGTGACTATCAAGAACAAATACCCGTTACCCCTCATTGATGTTCTGTTTGATCAGTTGGTAGGAGCCAAGGTATTCTCCAAGATAGACCTTCGCTCAGGCTACCATCAGATCAAGATCCGTGCCAGCGATATTCCCAAGACGGCCTTCTCTACCAGATATGGGCTGTATGAGTTTTTGGTGATGTCTTTTGGGCTGACCAATGCCCCGGCTTATTTCATGTACTTGATGAACTCAGTATTCATGCCAGAGTTAGACAAGTTTGTGGTCGTTTTCATTGATGACATTCTGGTTTATTCCAAGAATGAAGCTGAGCACACTAAACATCTGCATACTGTACTTCAGAGACTCCGTGACCATCAGTTGTATGCTAAGTTGTCTAAGTGTGAGTTCTGGCTAAAGGAAATTAAATTCTTGGGTCACACAATTTCTCAGGAGGGGATATCAGTTGACCCTGAGAAAGTGCAAGAAGTGATGAACTGGAAACCTCCAACTACAGTGAGGCAGATTAGGAGTTTTCTGGGATTGGCAGGGTACTACCGACGATTTATTCCAGATTTCTCCAGAATTGCCAAGCCAATGACTGAGTTATTGAAGAAGGGAGCCAAGTTCACTTGGAGCCAGAAGTGCAAAGATGCTTTTCATTCACTGAGGCAACAATTGACAACAGCCCCAGTGCTGGCTCAACCTGATAACACTAAGCCCTTCGAAGTTTATTGTGATGCTTCTGGTACAGGGTTGGGATGTGTCTTGATGCAAGAGAACAGAGTGATTGCTTATGCTTCCAGAGCACTCAGACCCCATGAGCAGAACTACCCTACACATGATCTGGAGTTGGCAGCGGTGGTTCATGCTCTTAAGATATGGAGACACTACCTGATGGGAGCTCACTGTAACATCTACACCGATCACAAGAGTCTCAAATACATCTTCACTCAGGCAGACCTGAACATGAGGCAAAGGAGATGGTTAGAGTTAATAAAGGACTATGATTTGGAGGTGCATTACCATCCTGGCAAAGCCAATGTTGTGGCAGATGCTTTGAGCAGAAAGGCCCAGTGCAATTGCATGAGCATGGATGCAAGAGTTACCACCCTGTGTGATGAGTTGTGCAAGCTGAACCTGGAAGTTGTTTCTCCGGGTGATATAAGCTATATCGCGGTGGAGCCCACATTGCAAGAGCAAATAGTTAAGGCACAGATTGGGGATAAGGGTGTTCAGGTTATCAAAGATATGCTCAAGCAAAAGGCAGATAAATACAAGTGTTTCCGACAAGACAGCAAGGGAATTCTATGGTTTGGAGATCGATTGGTTGTTCCCAAGGACCCTGAGCTCAGAAAGAAGATATTGGATGAAGCTCACCTTTCCAAGTTTTCCATGCACCCTGGTAGCAACAAGATGTATCATGATATCAGATCTCTTTATTGGTGGACTAGAATGAAAAGGGAAATTGCCAAGTACATATCCGAGTGTGACACTTGCGAGAGGATTAAGGCTAGTCACTTGAAGGCAGCAGGCCCTCTGCAACCCCTTCCCATACCATCTTGGAAATGGGAGGACATTTGCATGGACTTCATAGTGGGATTACCCAATACCTCTAGGCACCATGATTCTATTTGGGTCATTGTGGACAGATTGACCAAGACTGCTCATTTCTTGCCAGTGCACACCACCCACAAGACAGAGAAGTACGCAGAAATTTATGTTGATCAGATAGTAAGATTGCATGGTATCCCAAAGACCATTATATCTGACAGAGGAGCACTGTTTGTGGCACGCTTTTGGGAGAAACTGCAAGAATCACTCGGGACCCACGTAATCCGAAGCTCAGCATATCACCCTCAAACCGATGGTCAGACAGAAAGGGTGAATCAGATTTTGGAAGACATGTTGCGAGCATGTGCACTACACTATGGAAAGGATTGGGACAAGTGTCTTTCCTTGGCTGAGTTTTCTTACAATAACAGCTATCAGTCCAGTCTGAAGATGGCACCTTTTGAGGCATTATATGGGAGAAGGTGTAGGACCCCACTAAATTGGTCTCAAGTAGGAGAAAGGGAAATTTTTGGGCCCGATTTGGTACTTGAAGCAGAAGCAAAGGTCAGAATTATCAAGAAGAACCTAGAAGCTGCTCAGGCCAGGCAAAAGAGTTATCATGACAAGAGGCGGAAGCCTCTACAGTTTGAGGTGGGAGATCATGTCTATCTTAAGATATCACCAACCAAGGGTGTCCAGAGATTCGGGATCAAGGGCAAGTTAGCCCCTCGTTACATTGGACCCTATAAGATCAAGGCAAGTTGTGGGCCCGTAGCTTACCAATTGGAATTGCCACCCCGTATGTCAGCAGTTCACAATGTGTTCCATGTATCTCAGCTGCGGAAATGTGTTCGTCAACCCACTGAAGTGCTACCGGAACCGGACATTGAGATAGAACCAGACTTGTCCTACCAAGAGTACCCCGTCAAGGTATTGGATCAAAAGGAGAGATCAACTCGGGCAAGATCAATCAGAATGTATAAGGTTCAGTGGAGTCACCATTCAGCAGAAGAAGCTACATGGGAGACGGAGGATTTTCTACGCTCTCGCTTCCCCGAATTTCTGCCCAAAGGAGTCGGTATGTAACCCCAAAAACCCACCCCCACCTGCCCTTTGAATTCAATTATAAGAAAAACTTAGATAACAAGGATAGTCTAAGTTGTGGATTTAACCTAAGAAGGGCTTCCTTCTGAAGTTGCAAAGAGGATGACATTCGAAGAACAGTTAACCAAAGAGAACTTAAAGGAAAGCAGAAACCACACACCAGCACACCTTCAAGCACCCTCCAAGGGACTCTACCTAAAATCTCGGGACGAGATTCCTTTAAGGGGGGGAGGGCTGTAACACCCCAGGTGTTACCTTGGTTAGAGCCCACCTTGATACTAAAGGCTTTGATCACATATGGTAGAGGCTTAGGGCCACACCTAAGAACTTTGGAAATCATGTGCTAACCATGTTGCCAATGACCTAAGAAGCATTACTCTAATCCTTGCTCACTTAATACCCTGGATAAGAGGGGAAAAGAACCCTAGACCTCTTTTTAAACTCAATCTTCCAAAACCCTAAGTAAAGGGGGGGAAAGAGAGTGAGCAAATGTGCAAAGCATGGGCAATCTTTGCCCAAACCCTAAGCAACCTTGTAACCAGCAATTAGGGGAGAGGAATAATGCAAAAAGACCCCTGGAGAAACCCCAATTCAAATCTCCAAGTGGAGAGAGAGCTAGAGCTCTCTATCTCTCCCTAAGTCCATTTTTAACCCTAGTTTAAGGATCAACCATGTTCACCTTGAAGATGGCACCAAAACCACTTGGGTTCTATACCAAAAATGTGGTATACCACTTAAGGCACCCCCTGGAAAAAGTGGAGATCGAGACTTGGACGTTTGACAGGGATTGGCATCAGTTTTGTCGCGGAGTGGGCAGTGAGACAAGCCAGATTTGGCGCCTGTCTATCTCCTGATCTAGGGCGTATCTTCCTTTGGAACTCACACATGTGAGATAGCCCTAGGTGCCAGGAGGAGGTCTGCGCCGGATTCATGGCAAGATTCGCACGTATGCGATCTCTGAAGACGTTTGAACAATGGAAGAAACTCACCTCCACGTTTTCGACGCCTTCTGCCCGCGCCAGAGCACGCCCACGCGCGCTCCCACATGCCCAGCGCCGCGCCCGAGCCAAACCAGCGCCGTGGCCCGCGCCCGAGCCTATAAAACCCTCCTAGGCTTCGAATGCCCTCTTCCGCGCACCCTCAAAACCTCACTGAGGTTAGCTCGTCGCCATTTGCCCGTGCGCAGCGAGTCCGCGGCCGCCCAATCCCCCTGTCACCGTAGACCGGCCAGCAGAGCCATTCCCAACCCCGTCCAGCCCTCGGAGAAGACTGTGCACGCCTCCGTGAAGCTCCCCGAGCGAGGAATCGGAGTTTGCTTCGCTGGAGAGGCCAGTCCACGCTCGCCGGAGCTCTCAACCCAGCCGGAGTACGTGGACCGGGTAAACCGCTCAACCATCCTTCGATTCCTTGTGCACACAGTCGCTACGTTACACCGTGAAGCTCACCGTGCCCTTGGATTGAACCAGTTCGCCGTAGTTTGGCCGGTACACTCGCCGCCGACGAGCACACCCGCCTGCGCTCGTGGACCGGGCGATTCCAGCCATCCCCGACGTCAAGCCGTACCTCGACGTGACCGCCAGAGTCTCCCCGAGCCAACCCCACCCTTCGCCGGACCTCCCTCGCCGCCGGTAAGCCGCGCCACCCTTTTCTTTCCTGCGGTTACTGTTTCAGTTGGGGGAAGGACTGCGGGTGAGAGGGAGAGAAGGTCGGGGGGTTTTGTGAAATGTCAGAGACACAGGGAAACAGTGGCACGAGGGTAGATCTGCGAGGGTTGATTTGTTTTAAACCCAGGGACCCCGGTGTAAACCGTTTTTCCAGGAAACTCATTTTAAAATCTATTTTAAAATTGAACAGAGACTTTAAAAATTCATAACTTGTGTTTAGTGCATCCAAATTTGGTCAAACCAATTTTGTCAGACTCTAATTAATGTAACCTATTTAAGAAAAATATAAAAACCCCTTGGTATTATGGAAGATTTTAAAACTCTGATTTAATGTTAGTTTTGGCCAAAAGCTCAATAATGGTAAGAAAAATAGTTGTGCTATTTGACTAGGGTTAGAAAAATTTGGAGAAGTTTATATCTACCTACTGACCTGTTTAAAAATGTTGAACCTCTCTGTCCACTCTATTAAGTTGGTTTTTACCCCATATTCCATAATATGCTTAAAGATAAGAAAAATAGAAAATGTAATTTAAACCATGAACCAGAGAGCACCCCTATTTTTGTTAGGATACTTATTTAATGTAGTTCACTAGAAAAATATATCATACCCTAGTTTAGTATAAAATAAGAAGGATACCTTTTAAATTAATAAAATAAGGATAACTTAGAAAAACCCTACAAAAATAACCATAAGGCAAAAACACCCCAAACCTTGGGATAACTAATGTTTGGTTATTATGAACCGAGGAAAAATACAAAATCTGTAGTTTGATATTTTTCAAATGACAAGTTAGTTATAAGCACCTTTTTGGCATTAAACTTTAGAAAATCACAATTGAATAATCACCAAATAACTTCCTATGGATTTTGTCACAGAGGTTTAGTATTACTGTTAGATCCCAACAAAAATGACCCTTAGGAAGAAACTCAACTCCAATGGTAAGGTGTAGTGTAAAGTGGCCCATTTTACACCACCCTTGTTATTTTTGTCTAAAGCATAGCCCTTATAGTTTAAGCCTCAAATTCCTAAAACCAGCTAGGATAGCCAATGGCAACCCACTGCAATTTTTACAGAATTTTTGGAAATTATTAACCCACTGTCATAGTTCAAACCTACACTAAAAACCATAAGTAGAAATTAAAGAAAGGAAAATAAATACTGGTAATTAGTGTCACCCTAAAACCCTTATAACATTTCCCATTGAAATGTGTAAGAACAATGCAAATCCACTATATTATCCTCAATAAAGACCTAAACCTAGGAGTGATAAGCATAAACCACTAAAGGCCCCGTATGACCCAGAAACCCTAAGTTTTTCCTTCACTTAGTTTCTTTTTGCATAATGTTATTAATCCTGCATAATTATAACATACATGTTCATTGCATTCGATAGACTGTAATCTTGCTGACGGAGAGTACGTCCTCGTACCGGAGCAAGGAGCTGCTCAGGAGGTAGCCCCCGACCCAGCACCAGAGCCTGCACCAGAGGACCTGCCTGCCACTGCTTTGGAAGGCAAGCCCCGGTTTATGCATAACCCATTATTTATGCTATTTTACTTCACTTAATGATTGTAGGATTGATTGTGCACTTAGGTGTAGGAGTTGATTGAAACCCTAATTGCATGAACTCAGGACTCCTTTTGAGATGGATACTAGTATGCTAGGTCGAGTAGCTGCTTTACTAATTAGGGATCTCGGTAGAAGTCGAGTGATTTTTCTAGCACTCGCGCGAGGTCAGGAATTGGTTGTACCCACTTTCTTATCACATTGATAGTTGGTTGGTGGACACGAATCCATGGGGATACGTGGTCTATGAGGTAAAACGGGAATAAGGATTAACGTGCGGATACCTGTGTCAAGCGTTTGAATGTACTAAACACATACCGTGAAA
Organism: Zea luxurians; assembly: GCA_029449295.1. Taxonomy (NCBI): domain Eukaryota; kingdom Viridiplantae; phylum Streptophyta; class Magnoliopsida; order Poales; family Poaceae; genus Zea; species Zea luxurians. The sequence goes on from JAOPSE010002525.1 coordinate 44,221, forward strand.
TATGGTAAATCGGTAAGCCTAGTACCTGAGTGAACCTGCCCGCAGACATATCCCCTCACGTGACCTGAGACGAGGTCTCCCATTCCGGTTATGGTGGGTACAAGTGCGGTCACTGCACGACGGCCAGTCGGGGTCAGTGAGGCATTGTACGCCAAGGCGGTGAGCCCTGATCTGTTGCCAGGGAATCGACGGGGACGGTTGATGTGTGTGGGGACGGAGTGCCTCGCCACGTCGTGTGTTTAGGTTTACCTTGCAAGGATAAAAACTCGATTCGAATCGTCTGCTTCTCGCAGCTAATGAGACTGCTTGATCCATTGTACTGCATTGAGTAACGAGTGGAACTGTGTTGAGATGATACAAGTTGTTGATTGCTAAAAATGCTTGCAACTATGTATGAGTAGATAGTACACTTTTAGCCTTAAGAGAGTCACACTTAATTTTGACAAAGTTAAAATCTTGATTTAGAAACTCAGCTAGTGCTTTTGGCAACCAAACCCCACAGCCAAATAGCTGCATGTCTAGAGGTAGAGGAGTAGACTCCTCACACCGGGTAAGTCTAGCTGAGTATTAGTATACTCAGCCTTGCTTGTGGCATAAATTTTTACAGGTTCTCTGGAGGACATGGTTGCTGGAGTGACTTGGCCGTCCACCTTGCCACCAGGTTGGACTGTCGAGTGGGACCCTGCCTCGGCTGAGGAGGAGCATGAGGAGTGATGGGACAGGCTTCCCCATCTCTCTATTTATCTACCGTTAGTTTATTTCCGCTGCACTTCGAAACAATGATGGTCACTTTTGCAAAAACTCCAATGGTGGTGATGATGATGATGTAATAATTTAATACTCTGACATGTATGGTTTTATGCTTTATTGTATTTGCTCTGTGACTCACCATCGAGTGAGATTGTGGTACTTGATCCTGTCAGTGGCCGTGTCGGACTAGATCCGAGGGATTGATGGGTTATTCCCATTTAAGTGTGGTCTAGCCTCTAAGGCAGGGCTTAGGCACTTAAGTTGGAATAATTCGGGCAGTTCCGCCACAGGTGAAAAAGATCAGGACCGATAATGGATCTGAGTTCAAGAACCTACAAGTCGAAGAATATCTTGAGGAGGAAGGCATCAAGCATGAGTTCTCCGCTCCCTACACACCACAACAAAATGGCGTGGTATAGAGGAAGAACAGGACGCTAATTGATATGGCAAGGACAATGCTTGGTGAATACAAGACGCCTGAGCGGTTTTGGTCGGAAGCTGTGAATACAGCCTGCATGCCATAAATCGGCTCTATCTGCATCGCCTTCTCAAGAAGACATCATACGAACTTCTAATCGGTAACAAACCCAATGTTTCCTATTTTCGTGTATTTGGGAGCAAATGCTACATCTTGGTAAAGAAAGGTAGGCATTCAAAGTTTGCTCCCAAAGCTATAGAAGGGTTTTTACTAGGTTATGACTCAAATACAAAGGCGTATAGGGTCTCCAACAAGTCATTACGATTAGTTGAAGTCTCTAGTGATGTTGTGTTTGATGAAACTAATGGCTCTCCTAGAGGGCAAGTTTATCTTGATGATGTAGATGAGGATGAGGTTTCAACGGCCGCAATGCGAACAATGGCAATAGGTGATGTGCGACCGCAGGAACAACAAGAGCAAGATCAACCTTCTTCCTCTACATTGGTGCATCCCCCAACTCAAGATGAGGGATAGGTACCTCAAGATGAAGGGCTGGATCAAGGGGGAGCACATGAAGAACAGGATAAGGAGGAAGAAGCTTCACAAGTTCCTCCAACTCAAGTTCGGTCAACAATCCAAAGAAATCATCCAGTGGATCAAATTTTGGGTGATATCAGCAAGGGAGTAACCACTCGCTCACGTCTAGCTAATTTTGTGAGCATTACTCGTTTGTTTCTTCTATTGAGCCTTCTAGGGTAGAAGAAGCCTTTCAGGATCCGAACTAGGTGTTGGCCATGCAGGAAGAGCTCAACAACTTCAAGAGAAATGAAGTTTGGAGCCTGGTGCCACATTCGAAGCAAAATGTTGATGGAACCAAGTGGGTGTTCTACAACAAGCAAGATGAACACGGTGTGGTGACAAGAAACAAGGCTCGACTTCTGGCAAAAGGTTATGACCAAGTCACAGGTTTGGATTTTGAGGAGACTTTTGCTCCTGTAGCAGGCTAGAATCAATTCTAATATTATTGGCCTATGCTGCTCACTAGTCTTTTAAGTTGTTTCAAATGGACGTGAAGAGCGCCTTCCTTAATGGACCAATCAAGGAGGAAGTGTATGTGGAACAACCCCCTGGCTTCGGGGATTACAGGTATCCCGACCATGTCTGCCAGCTCTCTAAGGCGCTTTATGGACTTAAAGCAAGCCCCAAGAGCTTGGTATGAATGCCTTAGAGATTTCCTTAGTTCTAATGCTTTCAAGGTTGGGAAAGCTGATCCTACTCTCTTTACTAAGACTTGTAATGGTGATCTCTTTGTATGCCAAATATATGTCGATGACATAATATTTGGTTCTACTAATCAAAAGTCTTGTGAAGATTTTAGCAGGGTGATGATGCAGAAATTTGAGATGTCAATGATGGGCGAATTGAATTAATTCCTTGGATTTCAAGTGAAGCAACTCAAGGAAGGAACCTTCATCTCCCAAACGAAGTATACTCAAGATCTGCTCAAGAGGTTTGGGATGAAGGATGCAAAGCCCATGAAGACATCGATGGGAACGGACGGACATCTGGACCTCAATAAAGGAGGTAAGTCCATTGATCAAAAGGCATACCAGTCTATGATAGGATCTTTGCTTTACCTTTGCGCTAGTATACCAGATATTATGCTGAGTTTATGCACGTGTGCTAGATTTCAATACGACCCCAAGGAGTGTCACCTTGTGGCCATTAAGCGAATTCTTAGATATTTGGTTTCTATGCCTTGCATCTAGATCTGGTATCTAAAGGGGTCTACATTTGACTTAATCGGATACTCAGATTCTGACTATGTCAGGTGAAAGGTTGATAGGAAGAGTACATCAGGGACTTGTCAGTTTCTGGGAAGATCCCTGGTGTCCTAGAGCTCTAAGAAACAAACTTTCGTGGCCCTATCCACCATTAAGGCCGAGTATGTTGTCGCAGGACAGGGTTGCACTCAACTGCTTTGGATGAGGCAAACCTCTGGGACTGGCTACAATCTGAGCAAAGTCCCACTCCTATGTGATAATGAGAGTGCAATCCGCCTAGCGGATAATCCTATTGAACACAGCCGCACTAAGCACATAGACATCCGGCATCACTTTCTAAGAGACCACCAGCAAAGAGGAGATAACGATATTTATCATATTAACACTGAGAACTAGCTAGCCGATATCTTCACCAATCCTTTAGATGAGAAAAGGTTTTGCAGGTTGTGTAGTGAGCTAAATGTCTTAGATTCGCGTAACTTGGATTGGTCTATAGCATATATGTGTTCTATGCCTTTGATCACGTTACTTTAAGCATTAATGTTTTCAATTTCTTATTTTTGGTGCTCAAGTTGTACGAGTCATCCCCGGACCTCACAAGTCCCAATGTAAATGATGCACATGTTTAGGGGGAGAATGTGCTAAAACTTGACTCCCTTGAGACTAACTTGTTTGTTGAGTACTCTTGAAATAGTCTCAAAGGTGTATTGTCACACCTAGGTTTTAAGGGTCCAAAACCCGGGCGCGAAATAAACACCAGGTGTGCTGGGACCAAGTCTCACACATATGATGAATAGTGGTACAGAAACGAATGTCACATCTTTACTATATAATAGGAGTTATGTACAAAATAAATAAATAATTACATCATATGAAGTCAATGGTCCAGCAACCCAAAGTTGACTGGGAGACGACGGCCTAGACCTCTCACGAACTCGTCACAGCATCCGCCATGCGCTTCATTAGCAATTACTAACACATGCTGAGCATTGCTTTTAAAGTTGGTCAAAATTTTATTAGCAATTACTAAGTATAAGTAAATACCAACCTAATTAAGTTGTAGAACAAAAGTAACAACATCACCTGCGATGCAATGCATATGACAAATTGAATTTAGTTCCATAAATTAATCATGTGAGGGTCCAAGCTGCTCATGACCGTGAGCACGGCTGATATACTAGTTTTACACTTTGCAGATGTTGCGCATCTTTACCCACAAGTCATGTTACCATCATCCACGGGGTTGTACGGGCCCCATACACCTCTACCAAGGAAGCGAGGCAACGTAACACTATGAGGCCTTTACAAAGTTCCACTAGCTTCAAAAAACCCACTACAGTTTATAGGAAGCTCCAATGCAGGGATCCCTCGTCTGACCGCCATCGTAGCAAAATTAACCCAAGGACCTCCCTACACTGACCACTCCAATACTGCCCTTGCCCCTTTCGGGTAAGGTAGTCATCCACTAGCTTTCCTAATTAGTCAGCCAAGGGCATCCCATACTACCCTTGTGGTAGCACTGTTTTCCCGGGTGGTCGCTCCATGAATAGTAAATAACAACTGATAACAGTAATGTATATCTCAATGCCCAAATCCACATATAGCACTAGCAAGTACTACCCAAAAAGTTCAGTGGTAAAAAAGGCATAAAGATAGTAAAAACTGGGGTAACCTATTGGATCCCATCAAAATTAACCTATGCAGATCATTATGATTAATAAGAACATGACTGGGAAAAAAGAAGTGATCAAGGGCACAACTTGCCTGGGACTCAAGATTTCCAGGCACCAGGATGATCTTCAGATTCGTAACCTCGCTGCTAATCGTAGCAATACAAACAAACATAGTATAGGCAAAATACATCACACCAAACATAAGAACAAAATACATATTAATAATCTACACATTAAAATAAGATCATAAGAACAGGAATCATTAATTTTAGAGTTACAGATTTTAAGTTATGAATTTCTGAAGTTAATAAGCATCTAGAATAGATTAATCCAAATGAACAATTTTAATTTAAGTTTTATGGTTAAATAGTGTTACTAGTTGATAGAAAATATTAATACAAAATTATTGCAACTGGAATGGGTCAATTCGGAGCAAAAATGGATTTTCTAGGAATTACACAAGTTCTAGAATTATTTTTGATACTAAAAATCATTTTCTACACTAATTTATTCCCTTATTATTTACTGCTGGGCTGCGGGTCAAAATCCAGAGAGATTCGGGGCTATTACGCAAAACGTTCCTAAGACTCATGATCTCACCAGACAGGACGGCGGGTTTATTTCAACTAAGTGCAGGGGCTCTTATGTAAGATAACCATAGCGAAGGGGTACGGGGAAATCAGAGTCGTCCGATTAGAAACGGGACGACCAGATCGGGTCCAAGCGTTAATGAAGTGACACGCGCCCATAGCTGTTGGATCCGGAATCAATGGCCCAAAACTCATCCTGAAGCAATACGCCTCAGATTCGATCCCATACGCCCATCGGAAAACCAATGGCCCTAACGCTCTCTTTTACCTCAGTCTGAGCTGGGCAATGCCTTGCCCAACCGCGACGGCGCCTAGACTGAGCCCCGGACCACCGATGCCCCAATGACCACTGGTGCACAGAATCCCTATTGTTGTGACGACCCGAGCATAGCCTATCCACGGTCATACACCAAGGAAATGGAAACAATGATAACACAGGCGGAAAAACACTCACCGACGACAAGCCTGCTATGATGCCGACCACAGCTCACCGACCCGATGAATCTTGGAACCAATAGAAAAAATCCACCAAGTCTTCGGTGTCGTTCAAAGGTCCTGTGATCACGAGCACCAGCATGCCCAGGCGCTATGCTCCCAATCCTCCCAATTTCTTTTCTCTCTCCCAGCACGAACAATGGTGGCGCCCTTTCCTGGTGTCGTGGTTCTTTGAGCTAACGTGATGGGGTTCGACGAGGGGCGGCACCGCCAAGTTTTATATGAAGACAGGAAAGACCAGCCCGCGAAGGTAGGGGCGCCGTCGGGGTGTTTCCCGGTTTTCACGGGTGGATCCGTTGAAATAGACGCGCGCGATACGGTGCTCCGTTGAGAAGATGATCCTGACGGCCTAGGTCCACACGACAGAGGCAGAGATGGTAGGCACGCGATCACCCATGGCTACAAAGTGGGCCTACGGTACGGGGCCCACCCAATGGTCTCCATTCTCCGATAGAGTGCTGGCGCACATGGAGTTGGGGCACGGACCCATCAGTCAGTGGACGAAGGGAGAAGCGCACTGGGCCAAGGTGGGCCGGAACCAGAGAGGGGCGGGCGGGCCGAGCAGAATTGGCCCAAGTCGAGATCTGGTATTTTTCTTATTCTATTATTTTTGTTTTTCATTTCTACTTTCAAATTTGTTTCTAGTTCCAAGTGTAAATCCAATTTCAAATTCAACTCCTATTTTTGAACATCAAATTTCCTAGTGAATATAACTGCTACTATTTACAATACTTATTATTTATTATTTTCTTGTTATTCGTTTAGGGAAGGAATAAATGGTTTCTCATTTTCTACTTTATGTTTTTATTTAGAATTGGAGGTGTTGGGGACTTGTTCTCAAGTGCTATGAGTTAAGAACAAGGCAACACAAAAAAACGTTAAACGTTAAAGACCTTCGTCCTTCAAAGCATTATTTCCCTCAGGATATAATGGCTTTCGGACGAAGGTAATGAAAGACATACCTTCATCAACATAACATGAAGAAGGAATTACATAAAGCATAAAAGATAAAATAAACAGTTATATATTATCATTATCCCATTTCTATTTTATTACCAAGAAAGAATAGAAATAATATTAAATTACAAGTGTACCTTCGACTTGAAAGAAGATGAAAGTACCAGCGTGACGCAAGAATCAATGCCTAGTCAGCGTGAACAGTACGGAGTTACTGTTCATCTATTTATAGGCACGGGACGCAGCCCATGTAAAATTACACTCATGCCCTTTACATTTGCTAATAACTCTATAGTAGTCCATCGAGGTCTAAATAGCCTTTTCATCTTTAAGTTGGTTTCCCTTTTCTGCTATTATGGCGAAGCTCTCCTGCGCATAGCTTCGGCTTCGCGCTATCCTTCGTACTCCTTCTCGTGCTTCTTCACGATGTGGTTTCAACTTAAGTTCGAAGGTACCTGTTCATGCATTATACTTCCAGAAACATTGTTAAATCATGTTTTTGAGGACCTTCGGAAGCCTAAGGCCCCCAACAGTAGCCCCTCGCAATATTAATTTGTTAGAATGATAAATTCAGATTGCGATAAGGACGAAGGCCCTGAGCCGAAGGTCCAAAAAAACACCTTCCCTTTGCTAGAATAGCAACAGCCACTTACAAGCGGGCCCTCCAGCACGCAACGCACCAGTCGTATAAATAAGAGCACACCACGAGCTCATTTGGCACGCTTTCTTGCCATCTGCTCTTGCTCAATTTTTAGCTCTTGCGCACCAACACTTGCTTGGCTTTTTTAAAATTTTTAAGCTTCGGCTTTGAGAGCACTTTTCTCAGCACTTTCGAAGATGTCTGAAGATAAGAAAGTTGTCGCTGAATCGAAGCTGAGCCTTTCTGTGGAGATGAATCTTGGCTTTATTGAATCAATAGCAAAGACAAATGCAGAGAAAATTGCTAGGGTGACTTTGGAGGGTTTATCTGAAGATACTAGTGATAGTGACAGCTATGATGTGGAAAGCGGTGGGGAAGACTCCGAAGATCGACCCTGGCGACCGAGTCATGCAGTTTTTGGAAAATCAACTATTAAACAAAGCCATCTTGACAACATGAGGGGGAGATACTTTCGGGATATGTCTATTGTGAGGGCTGACGATGGAGAGAAAATTGTCCTACTCTAGAGGAAAATGAAATCGTGATCTTCCGAAGCTTTTTCAAGGCTGGGCTTCGGCTCCCTCTGAGCAGCTTCGTAGTCAAGGTTTTGAGGATATTCCAAATTTACCTTCACCAGATTACCCCCGAAGCCATTATAAGAATGGGAATCTTCGTATGGGCTGTAAGGAGTCAGGGCTTGGAGCCGAATGCAAAAAGTTTCTGCAGTATGCATGAACTATTATATGAGACGAAGCCCTGGGGTAAAGAACAGTATCATAAAAATTTCGGCTGCTATAGCTTCGTTGCTCGTTCTGGCTCAAGCTCCCCAGTACCGACTTTTCGGAAGAGATGGCCCGGAGACTGGACGAAAGAATGGTTTTATGTAAAAAATGATTTAAAGGCACGAGAAGACATTAAAGATATAATCATGCGCCCTATCTGGCAACGCTTCGGGCTCCGCAAACCGAAGGTAGAAATTGACGAAGCGGCCGAAGAATGTCGCAAGGCCTTCGGCTTAGTCTGCTCTTTCATCGGGACAAGGGACTTAGTTCAAGAGCACGTGGCCTACAGGATATGGCCATTGTTAGCCGACTGGGAGATGCCAAGAGAATCCATCAGCAATCCCCACGAAGGTGGTTTGTTTCGACTAAAATATACCTTCAGGTTTAGAGACCAGTTTATCGAGCCAGACGACGACTGGCTGAAAAGCGTCGAAGCTACAAGTGATGATCTGCTTGGGCTATACTCCAGAGCAGAAGATAACGCATTATCTGCGACTTTCGGGAACCGGAAAAAGAAGAGACTAAACAGAGTTTTTGATGCTCTTGGGTTCATGTATCCTGACTACCGTTACCCACCCTGGGGGCAAAAAAGAAGAAGTGGAGGTTCCGGGAAAGATGATGCTTCAGCCGCTCCGAGCGAGCCCGAGCCGAAGAGGAAAAGGGTGAAGGTCCTTACTCATCGACCACGCTATATTGAACCGGCCATAGTGCCTGAATTTGGCGGTGAGACCTCTTCGGTGACCGAAGGTAAGAAACCTGCGATTACGCAGAAGATTGAACCGTCTGTACCGCTGAAGGCATCATCAGCCAAATCAGATCAGTCGAAGGCCATTAACATTGAAGAGATGAGGGTTGAGAAAACGAGGATACTAGAAGCAACAAGTCCTTCGGCAGAGGTGACAATGCCGAAGGCACAAAAGGATCCTTCAACGACTCCCGAAAGGAAGAGAATGGTCAACATATTAGATGTTCTAGAAACAATAAAAACTTCAAGCTCTACTCCGAAAAAAACTATCGATGCTTCGGAAACACAAATTGAGGACGAAGCTGCCAAGATCCAAGTCGAGACCGAAGCTGGGCCTTTAGAGCCCGCTAAGGAGAAATCCTTGGAAATCAAAGAAAAGTCGGAGAAAGAAGCTGCAGAAGTAGTTTTAACTGAAAAAACCGCCACTCCTATTCCCGAAGCATCAACTGAAGCTCCTGATTATATTGTACGACATGCTTCGGGAAAAAGATTATCTAAGAAAGAAAAGCGAGAGGCTCAATTTTATACTCAAAGATTGAAATATCCAAAGGGGGCACTAGTGTTCAACGGCAGTGGGGAAGAAGACTTCTTGTATTGTCTCCCAGACATCAAAGAGATTTCTGTCTGCCGAGAGATGGGCAAGAGCTTCGGGTTCCCGACACTAGAAGATGGGCTTTTAGTGTTATCAAAATATGAGTTGGCCGACAGCTTGGCATACAATAGTTTAAAGGTGAGAACAAGAGATTTTTGTATTCAAAAACAAAATTTTCCATTTGCTTACACTTAATACCGCATTTTTTGCAGGGCCTTATCCTTAGCAACGCCCTCAGGGCGCAAAAAAGTGCTGAAGATGAAGGGTATACCATAGCCCTAAACAACCTTCGTTCCGAAGTAATTGAACTAAGGAACGAAGGTCTTGAAAAAGATAAAATATTAAACTCATTGTTGAACAAAATAAAGGAAGACGAAGTTGCTTCCAAAGCCCAAGCTGAAACTCTGACATACGAAATCGAAGATCTTCAGAAACAGCTATTTGAAGCTAAAAAAATATGGTCTTGCAGAGGCTGGATGAGATATTAGTGTATATTGGAGGAACCACTTACAAAAAAACAGTTGATGAACTTCGTGCATCCAAGGAGAGGTGCTCTGAAAAGTCTATAGAATGTGTTGAGAAAATAAAAACTAGCTTTGCCAACGTTGGCGCATTCTCCAACGAAGACAACTTCGTGAGGGGTGATCCTGAAGGCCCAATTGATTGGATCCGCAATGAAGGTGAAGCTTTTGAGGAAGTTTTGAGTGGTCGCGGAGATATCTGCGCTTTCTCGGGTGCCATAGGAATTGCAACTATTTTAGAAAAGTCAGGCTGCGACCATGTGAAAGCTTTGGCTCAAGCCGAAGCTACTTTATCTATTGAAGATACAAAAGATCCCTCAGCCGAAGCAAGCTTAATTGGCGGAAAATTCTTTACTGACATCTGGGAGAATGGCGGCCGAGGGATGGCGCACGAGATGATAAAAAAGAGTGAAAAAGATTCCCATGTTTCAAAAGAAGCGACGAAGGCAGCTGAGAAAGCGGCGGAACTTGAGAGGCGAATAGGTATTACTTAATAACTTTTTAACTTTATTTACTAATTTTGCGACTTCGGACTTATTTACGTTTTATATCGCAGCTGAACTATCTCCTCTTCCAGAGCCCCTCGATTTGACAGCCAACCCAGAAGCAGAAAAAGAAGATGAAGTCACTAAAGTGGTCGAAGTCATTTTGGACGAAGCTGTTAATCGACTGCTGAACGAAGCTGCGGAAGCAGTTTTAAAAGAAGAATAGCCTTTTGTTGTAAAAACATTTGGAATGTAACATTTGCTGGACAAAGTGCGTAATATTTTTATAATTTTGAATGTAATATTTAAGCTGCTTGTAACTGAATTCTTTACGATGCATGAAACTTCACGTACATACCGTTTTTGAGCCTTCGGCAAAAAAACACCTTCCCTTCTTTTCATGCGTTGTGAAGAATATCCATACTTCGTAAAAACATCCAATCTTCGTAAAATCATTATACTTCGTAAGCGATAGATGTCCTTTTCATTTTAGAGTTTGATAGAGCTACACTTTTTCAATACTTATTTTGCGCCTTGGCACTGCTTCTTCGAAACAATCTCCAAAGATCAACATTGAATCCCCTTCTTGCGCCATTGATGCAATATGATGTATGATGTTATGCTATGCAAAATTTTGTAATGATGTTATGCCATGCAAAAATGGTATTTGTGCCGAAGATACACACACATTCCTTCAGTAAAGCAAAATCTTTTTGCCGTTTATTTTTCGGCTTCACCGCTTATTTTTCGATGTATCAGCACTGACTTTTCGCTGTAAGCCTCCCTTAGGAGCTTCTTCGCCTTTTACTTTGGCGGAATCAGCGTTTATTTTTCACTATAAGCCTCCCTTAGGAGCTTCTTCGCCTTTTACTTCAGCGGTATTCGCGTTGACTTTTCGCGCTTCGCCTTTTACTTCGGCGGAATCAGCATTTATTTTTCGGTGTAAGCTCTGCATTCCCTTTGGAACGACTTTTGAGCAGAAAACTTACACAGCGCTCCCTTAGGAACGACTTTTTATTGCTTCGGAAAACTTACGCTGTGTTCCTTAGAACGACTTTCTATTATTTCGGCAAAACTTGTAATGTGATTGTGAACCCCGTGCTCTTTGAGAGCAACTTTCATGCTTCACCAACTTTTTGGACTTCGTGAGTCTGTAAAAGAGATACATTTCCACTATGGCCAAAACGAAGCTATTACAAGGAATTGAAAACGATATGAAAAACTTAGGCTTTTAACGATTGTTCTCTATTGAAAAAAAATGATAACGAATGCCAGCACCATTTCAGAAGTAGGATATCTTCTTAGTAGATGTGCTTCGATTCTGGCACAGTACTGTTGACTGTGCGAGCTTTGGACTCCTCTCTGAAGTCTCGTTGCTGATGAGTGCGCTGGCTCCCTTCTGGCTGCTGGCCTCGTTGCAATGGAGGTGGAGGTGGAGGCTGTTGCCAAAATGCCTGAGGTTGGCTTGCCGAAGCAACAAAGGCTGCAGGATGGTTACCCACATACTCTGGAATGTGCGGTGAGTGGTACGAAGCAGTATGCATGACTTGCTTCGGCTGGCTCTGTTGGGCTGCAGCTTCTGCTATCTCTTTCTGTTTCTGGATGGTAACGTGGCACATCCTAGTAGTGTGGCCCTTGTCCTCACCACAGAATAGACAATAAATTTTCTTTGGCTGATCCCCAAACCTTCCTCCAAAGCCCCTGGCGCCTCTGCCCCTTGGAGCTAGGGGTCGAGGATAGCTCTGTTGTTGCCCCGAAGCCTGGGAAGAATATTGCGGCCTCTGTTGTTGACTTCCCCTGTCGTCATTCTGAGTGGAATGAATTGATCTGACGTGCCTAGGGTAAATTCTCCCTCCGAAGCCCCTGGCCATCTCGGAGAACCTGTAAGCTTCCTCCCTTCTCTGTCGAAAATCATTGTTAGCGCGGATGTATGCATCCATCTTCTGAAGCAGTTTCTCAAGGGTTTGAGGGGGTTTTCTGGCGAAGTATTGGGCTGAAGGTCCTGGCCGAAGCCCCTTAATCATGGCCTCAATGACAATTTCATTGGGCACCATTAGCGCTTGTGCCCTCAGACGCAAGAACCTTCGGACATACGCCTGGAGATATTCCTCTTGATCTTGTGTGCATTGGAACAAGGCTTGAGCGGTAACCGGCTTCGTCTGAAACCCTTGAAAACTGGTGACCAGCATGTCCTTCAGCTTTTGCCATGATGTGATTGTTCCTGGCCGAAGATAGGAGTACCAAGTTTGTGCAACATTTTTGACTGCCATGACGAAGGATTTCGCCATAACTCCAGTGTTGCCACCATACGAGGATATAGTTGCTTCGTAGCTCATCAGAAACTGCTTCGGATCTCAGTGTCCGTCATACATGGGGAGCTGAGGTGGCTTGTAAGACGGGGGCCAGGGTGTAGCCTGTAGTTTTGCTGATAGATGGGAAGCATCATCAAAATCAAAATTTCCATGATGGAAATCCTCATACCAGTCATCTTCGTTGAAGAAGCCCTCTTGGTGCAGCTCTCTGTGGTGGGGCCTTCGGTTCTGCTCTTCTTGAGCAAGATGACGCACTTCTTCGGTAGCTTCGACAATCTGCCTTTGCAGGTCAGCTAACCGAGCCATCTTCTCCTTCTTCTGTACCTGCTGATGAAGCATCTCCATATTCCTGATTTCTTGGTCCAACTCATCCTCTTGTGGTGTTGGACTAGTGGCCTTCCACTTCTGGCTTCGGGCTTCCCGAAGAGAAAGGGTCTCCTGGTTCGGGTCCAGCGGCTGCAGAACGGCAGCCCCTGTTGTCGAAGCTTTCTTTGGTGGCATGACGAAGGTCGATGCTTGCTAAAGGTGGTCGAAAAAGGGTTCACCGGAGGTGGGCACCAATGTTGGGGACTTGTTCTCAAGTGCTATGAGTTAAGAACAAGGCAACACAAAAAACGCTGAATGTTAAAGCCCTTCGTCCTTCAAAGCATTATTTCCCTCAGGATATAATGGCTTTCGGACGAAGGTAATGAAAGACATACCTTCATCAACATAACATGAAGAAGGAATTACATAAAGCATAAAAGATAAAATAAATAGTTATATATTATCATTATCCCATTTCTATTTTATTACCAAGAAAGAATAGAAATAAAATTAGATTACAAGTGTACCTTCGACTTGAAAGAAGGTGAAAGTACCAGCGTGACGCAAGAATCAATGCCTAGTCAGCGTGCACAGTACGGAGTTACTGTTCATCTATTTATAGGCACGGGATGCAGCCCATGTAAAATTACACTCATGCCCTTTACATTTGCTAATAACTCTATAGTAGTCCATCGAGGTCTAAATAGCCTTTTCATCTTTAAGTCGGTTTCCCTTTTCTGCTATTATGCCGAAGCTCTCCTGCGCACAGCTTCGGCTTCCCGCTATCCTTCGTACTCCTTCTCGTGTTTCTTCACGATGTGGTTTCAACTTAAGTCTGAAGGTACATGTTCATGCATTATACTTCCAGAAACATTATTAAATCATGTTTTTGAGGACCTTCGGAAGCCGAAGGCCCCCAATAGGAGGTCAAGTTTAAATTATGATTACTTATTTGTATAAAATGTATTTTCCCTAAATTCATAATTATGAGATGCCCAATTTCTCATATGACTATTTTAATGTCTTTAATTGATTATGAACAGGAAATATCCCACTAATTCCAAGGTTTCAAAAAAATTCTAGAATTATTATCCTAGATATTCTTATTTCTTTATTTTATTATTTTATGATATATATTTTTTCTACCAATTTTTTGGGCTTTACAAATCCTACCCCCTTACAAGAAATCTCGTCCTTGAGATTTGTAAGAAAAAAGATGTATACCCATATTGTTTTAAAACATATGCACAAACCAAAATATTAGCATGATGCACAACTTATTAGCAAAACACAGGATCAAATAGACCTTATTATTATTCCTAAAATAAAAATACTAACTACTACTAAACTAATATTTAGGTCTTACAAATAGTAATATATATATATATATATGTTTATTTCTATTTATGCTCTACTCTTGTTGCTCGTTGACTTCTTCACCGACTACTTCATCCTCGACTAGCACTTCTTCTTGAATTTCAAGTTCGCCAGGTTCAACTTCTACTTCTGCACGATGGGCTTGTCTCGGTTGATAGATAGGGGCTGACTCTTTCCTGCCGAAGCCTGACCTTGCTTCATTGGAGCTGGTGTAGTGTAGGCAGCCCTGTTGGGACAGTAGTTGGCGTAGTGTCCCGGTTGTCCACACTTGAAGCATGCCCTGTTGGTGGATGTGTGTAACACCCTGAATTTGGGGGTATAAAATTTCTTTCTAATTATCACCCAAATTCATGTGTTACTCTTCTCTCTCTAGTTTCTATCTATCTCTAGATTGTCTCTCTCTCTTCCTTTTAAGTAGAATTAGCTTAAGTTAGTGGAGGTTAATTATTTATTTTTTCCCAAACACTATGGGTCATGACATGTTGCATCATGCTGAGCTTAAAATATTCTTTGAAGTGTTGCACATGTTTGAATTTATTTGGATTTGAAACCTAATTTGAATTTTAATTGAAAATCATCTAGAAAAGAAATAGAAAAGGAATTAGAAAATCTAGAGAAAAAGAAAAAGGAAAAGCAGCCCAGCCGGCCCAACTCGGCCCAGCCAGGCCGTGCGCCCCCACGTTTGCGTCGCCTGATAGGCGGACCCCGCCTGTCAGCGGTAGCTCACTCTCCCGCGCGCCCTCCCTCTCTCGCTCGCTGCCCAGTGGGGCCGACCTGTCGGCGCTGGTTTCTTCACCCGCGCACTTCTCGTCTCTCTCTACCTCGCGGGCCTGGTTTGCTAGTTGCTGAGCCGATGCCCCGAGCGCCGCTTTCCTCTCTCTGCACCATGGACTCTCCCTTTCAGATCCGCCCTCCCCGCGCCCGTCGTGGACCGGCGAGTGCGCACTCGCGCATGTCGCTGGATTTCTCGGCCACGACACCCGCCCACACGCCTAGCTCCCTTCTTAGAGCCTCGCCAGCGCCCGCACTCGCTCCCCCGCCTCATTTTGCACAGCTTTGCCCTCTCTCACGCTCTGCCCTCGCCGCTAGACGACGCCAGAGACCGGCGCCTGCGTTCCCGACCATCCAGCTCGCCGGAGACCGCACCAAGCCTCCTCGAGCGATGCCCCAAGGTGAGACACCTTTGCCCATGCCTAATTTCCCTGATTCCGCTCTGTGCTTGGCCAATTTTGGCATCGCCGGAGCTCGGCCACGGTGGTGCGCGGTGCTCACGCGGTGGCCAGCCGATTTAGCCCGGTCTGGTTCCCAAGGTAGGTCCTTGTGTCACCTCTGCCTCTGCTGAAGCTAGCCTAGGCCTTAGTGCAACTTAAGCCCGCTCCACGTGGCTGGAATGCCTCGTTGGAGCTCCTCCGGTCCGCCCGAGGCCTTCTCCCCGCCGTTCTATCCCCTCTGCCCGCTGATTCATGGCCTTTTCCCCACCATTGAGTTCACCGTAGCACCCTGTTGGTGACTTGTTCTCAAATGCTTCGGATTAAGAACAAGGCAACATAAAAAGTGTTAAATGATAAGGTCCTTCGTCCTTTGAAACATTATTTCCCTTCGGGATATAACGTGCTCCGGACGAAGGTCGTAAACAATATATCTTCGTAAGCACAATAAGTTATGACGAAGAACTTATGCATAACATAAAAAGTAATATAAACATTTAAACTTTATCACAACGTCATTTCTATTTTATTATTATGTAACAATAGAAATGACTTCAAATTACAAATGTACCTTCGGATTGCAGGAAGGCAAAAGTACAAGGATGACGCAAAAGCAAATGCCAAGTCAGCGTGAATAGTACGGGAGTACTGTTCATCTATTTATAGGCGTGAGACGCGGCCCATGTAAAATTACATTCATGTCCATTACATTTGCTAATGACCTATGGGAGTCTGTCAAGACCTAAGTAGTCTTTTCATCTTTAGGTCGGTTCCCCGTTCTGCTATCGAGACGAAACTTTCCTGCGCATAGCTTCGGCTACGCGCCATCCTTCGTACAGCATGGTAACCAGCCCATCCTTCATCACCCTCCTTTCGTCTGGCTTAAGCTTCGTCCTGTCCGTACTCCATGTTCACAATCTGAGTCCGAGAATACCTGTTCATATAATTCACTTGGAAAATATTGTCAAATCTTGTTTTTGAGGACCTTCGGAGAACGAAGGCCCCCAACACACCCTCTCCCTCTCTGCCCAATCCCTACGACCCCGGAACCCCTATCACATGCCTGCCTCAACTCCGATGACCTCACCGCCACAGAGAGGAACAGTGCCACCCACAGTCGTTCAACCCCCCCGGTCTGATCTCCCCCGTCCGATCCTGATCGCACGACCCAGATTGTGGATACCGCTTCGCGCACGCGCGCCCGACGCCCCTGGCCTGCCTGTCATCGCCCGTGTTCCCTGGCGCTAGGCCCGCTCGGTCAGTGTGCCCTCCCCCTCTGTCGTTGACATCCCCTGGCCCGCCTGTCAGCACTCGCTCGCTCGCGCGCGCACGCCCTCGGCTGCAGATCTAATCTCAACCGTTGATTTTAGATCTAACGGTTGAGGGAGCCTGATACCCCCTCGCGTGGTTGTTTTGCGTAAGAAACCCACGGTTTGTTGGAAATCAACCCGCCGTCCCTGGTCTTCACGCGCTGGCCCCTGTATTCTTGCAGATTGAACCCTAGACTTTTAAATATTCACAGAATTAAACCTAATTTCATATTTTGAATTCCCAAACTTGTTTATTTCATAACTTTTGCATATGAACTCCAAATTTAGTGATTCAAATTGCAAAATGTTCATAGGATTATTCTCTATTTAAATAAAATAGTTTCATTTACTGTCTGCACATTCTAATTTTTATGATTAAGTATGAACTAATGTAGGTGTAGGTTTATTTAATTAATAAAATAAATAAAAGGAGAACCCTAGAGATTTAAACATGTTTAAGCTTGTGAGATTAATAATGTGTATTACATGAAAACATCTCAGATCTAATTTTTAGGTCACAATAAAAGAAATTGAAATATGTTATGTATTTGTGAGTAACACTTAGAGAAATAATAATCTATTTCTAAATGAAGTTAGTTTATGTTATAGTTTATGTTATACTTTGAAATCATTATCCCTTATGTAGTATTGTGTCTTTTTAAGATGCATTCCTATGTTTGTACATGTTTGGTGTGTTGTTCATTTATACTTTCCAAATGTATTGAATGCATGCTCACTTTATTTAGATAATGAGCAGTCCGAGGTTCCTAAGTGTGTTGTTGGAGACCTTCCTGAGCAACAACCTGGTGAAGGCACGTGTCCTCTGACCTATTATGTTTTACATACTTTATGATTCACTATCCCGCATTACATTATCTAAACCTAAGGATTGACTAGTTTGTATATACCTTATCCTTGTTTACCTTTTGGGTTATCATGGTTAGCATTTTGCTATTGCCTTAACTTTAATCAATGAACATGATGTGAACATTTATGATACGATACTGTTATCTTGATTATGTTGATGATCTTGTGATAGTTTAGGGGGCTCAGGCCTTTTTCC
This sequence comes from Zea luxurians, assembly GCA_029449295.1. NCBI lineage: Eukaryota > Viridiplantae > Streptophyta > Magnoliopsida > Poales > Poaceae > Zea > Zea luxurians. The sequence goes on from JAOPSE010002525.1 coordinate 62,229, forward strand.
TGAGTACCTCTCCGTAAGGACCTGTTCGTGGAGTGACCACCCGGGATAATAGTGCAACCATGAGGGTGGAATCGGACGCCCTTAGCTGATTAATTAGATGAAACCTGAGGGTATAGTTGGCTTTGCCGGAGGGCCGTCAATGGGGGCCAGGGCGTAGTGCTCGCTCTGCCAAGGTTGGGGTGCAGAGGTTCATTTGATTTGGTTTTGTTAGTCACCCACCTTGGGGAGGTGTACTTCGTTTGTACGACTGGCGAAACCTAACGAGCAGCTATGCACCAGGGGAGTCTTTGTAAAGGCTATGTAGTGTATCCCTGGACATTCACCTTGGTAGTGAAGATCGGGTCTATACAACCTAGGCTAGAAAGGGATCACGACTCGTGGGTAAAGTGTGCAACCTCTGCAGAGTGTTAGAAACTGGTATATCAGCCGAGCTCACGGTTAAGAGCAGCCTTGTGATCCTCTTTGATTAGAAGAATTTTGGATACTTTTATGATGATGGTTAACAATGATGATATAAATCTGATCTCTGGTATTTCCTCTTTTGAGGGAGTACTTTTGGGTAATAATTGGGTTTATTACTAAAACTTGGCTCTACTAATAATAATGAATACTTGACCAACTAAAAGCCACTGCTTAACCTTAACCCCATATATAGCTAATCCACTTTAGCCAAACGGGACATTTGTTGAGTACGTTATTGTGTACTCACCCTTGCTTTACACACCACCCCCACCCCAGGTTGTCCCAATTATACTCAGTGCTCAGAAGGTGATGTGTGGCAACATGGAGGATTTCGAGGAGTTCCAGGAATACGACGAGTTTTATTTTATCTTAGTGGAAAACCCCCAGTCAGCTGCCTATGTAGGCTTATCATCTACGTTTTGTTTCTCCGCACTTTGATAGTTATGTTAAAGACAATGGTTATGTAATAGACTCTATGGATGTCTTGGACATCTTGATGTAATTAAAGTACCTTTCTGCTATTTATTTCGAGCATTGTGTGATGATGTGCAATTATGTAATTGCTATGTACGTTGAGTTCTGATCCTGGCACGTACATGGTTCGCACTCGGTTTACCTTCCAAAACCAGGTGTGACATAAGTGGTATCAAAGCCTTGCTGACTGTAGGACCACTAACCTAGACTAGAATGGCCACCCAAAGGACTATAGACCCCTACTCTTACCTTGCCGTTAGAGTTATTTCAAAAGTTGGTCATCTTGACAAACTCTATGTTATTTACTCATCTCAAAAAGTTTTGTCTCATTTTTCTTTCTCTTTACTTTCTGGTCTCATAGTTCTACTCTTACTCTTGTGCTTACGATGTCTTTTGTAGATGGCCCGTATTAGGTGCACTGCACGTAAGTCTGTGATCCCCTTTTTGCCTTCTCGCCTGGCGGAGCATCCACTACGCCGCACGGTGCCGGGTCAGTCTAGTCACCTGGAGAGACTGCATCTTCGCCTACACGAGGAGCAGGAGCACCAACGTCAGGAGCAGGAGTAGGAGCAGTAGGACTCTTCCCCCTCGCCTCAGTAGGAGGTGGAGTCTGAGAGGCCGCCTTCCCCTGCACCTTAGCCAGAGATGCCCCCTACACCACCATAGGGCATCCCGGCTGCTGGAGAAGACCATGACGGAGACAGAGATGACGACGACGCTTATGGCAGTTCGAGCCACGGCACGGAGCACTCGGAGGAGCCAGAGCTAGAGGGATGGATCGCTAGACCCATCACTCGTGACGCTGCTCGCATGTGTCACTTCCACGATTGTAACACCCAATTTGTAGATAAAATAAAAATAAGCGAGTACATCTCAACCTATGCCTTGCCTCATACTCATCATCACATGGTAAAAACCATATATGAAAAAAAAACAAATGATTAAGACCACTAAAATAAATCATGTCTCATGTAGGAGCTTTGCTTGTATAGTTAATAATACTGATAATATTACTAAAGGCACATTAATAATGAGGATTAGGGAATTAATTCAAATTCAGTTATAGGATTTGGTAATAAAAAAAGAGCTAAAAGGGAAGTCAGAAAAGAAATAGAGGAATAAGAGAATTACATAAAATGTACCTAGAAGTATATTTTCAGAGTTAGTACTTACAATGTGCAAGGTAGTTTGAAGACAAATTTGCCACAGTGTCAGATTTACATTTGAATTTGAAAAGAAGTCAAAATAAAATAAAAGAAAGAAAATCAAAAAACAGAAAAAAAAGAGAAAAGAATAAACGAGTTCGGCCACTGGGCCGATTGTCCCCACCGGCGGCCCACTTCCCTTCACCTCCACTCCCGCATAGCCCACTAGCGTCGTTACACTTACAGGCGAGCCCCACTTCTCAGCCCTTGTGCGCGCGCGCAAGACTCACCTAAGACCTCTGCCGGTGGGCCACCCCAGAGCCGCTTCTTCCCCAACTGAACACGCGGATTCCAGGCTTTGGCTCCGTGCGCCGCGCCGCAACGCTCAGCCATGGCGCCCTGGTGGCCGCGATGTGTCCCTGATCTACCGCCGCCCAACCAAAATCCTCACCAGTCGCCAGGTCCATCCCCACCCCAAGTTCCGTTGGCCGCTGCAACAAACCGCGACGGATTCAGCATTGCCCGGTCGTGCGCCACCTGCGCACCCAACCTCCGTGATCTACGCGGACCTCAGGACCGGGTTCGGCCTTCCTCGTGCCTATATGTATCATAAACCTCTTTTCCCCTCCACTGCTCCATCTTTGTGCTTTCCTCGACCTCGAAACGTGGGCGTGGGCGCAGAGGGAGGTGCCGCCATGGTGGTCGAGTGCTTTCACCATCGTCGCGGGCCCTCTATCAGGTCGGGGAGACTCGCCTAACCTTGCGGATGCTCCCGTTGCGTCGTCGGGCGGTTGGGGCCACTGGCTTGGAAGGAATTGCTTGTCGGAGTCCGTGGTGGTCCGCTATGCCGCTGCCGCTGTGGCCGGTGATTTCCACACATCGACTTCCGGTAAGAAGTACTCTATTGCGTTCGCATTGTCCTACACTCCGCGAGTATTCGATCGGTTCTGGGGATTGAGCTATGCGGCCAGGGCACATTGCTCACCGGCGTTCACTGCCTCGGGGCGCCGTCGCTGTTGGGGGCAGTCGCTCAGCTCGGTCTGGGGTAGGTGATGATGCGAGGGCCGTTGATCTCCCTGTGTTCGGCTCAGATTAAATGGTTCATGTTACTTTGGCCCGATCCGATCTGAATCGTGGATATGAAATTGAGTGGCTGAGATTAGATCATGAAATACCGGTTTGTACAATTAAGATCTGAGCCGTCGATCCTTGATCCTATGGTTCTGAGAGCTTACCGGTTCAAGTGAGACTGATTTAATTTGAGCCCTTGGTTTAGATCGGACGGCACATATTGGCCCGTACCCCTTCGGCTGGACGGTTTAGCTATTAGGCCCCTTTGTTCTATAGTAATCAACCCGCGGTCCGTAGAGTTGTTTTCTGTGTCTCAGGAAAACTTACCCCGAGACCCCTGCGTTTTCCAGAAAATGAGGCCCCGTCCAGAGAGTTATAAAATCAGGTTAATGAATTAGAAAATGAGTTTTTAATATAAAAACAATTCCTAGAATTTGTATAATTGATAGAAAATTCATATGAACTCCAAATTGATCTATTCTAGTTCCTATAATTTTGTAATATTATTGTTTATCAAATAGTACCACTGTTTTGACAAGAAATACACATTAAAATTTATTTCTCACTTAACCCTATATTGAATGCATAAAATCTTTGGAAATTCATAACTTAAAATCTATAACTCCAAAATTAATGATTCCTGTTCCTATGATCTTATTTTAATATGTATATTATTAATGTGTATTTTGTTCTTATGTTTGGTGTAATGTTAATTTTGCCTATACCATGTTTGTTTGAATTGCTACGACTAGCAGTGAGGTCACGAGTCACCTGAAGATCATCCTGGTACCTGGAATCTCAAGTCCCAGGCAAGTTGTGCCCTTGATCACTTCTTTTTACCCACTCATGTTCTAATTAATCATAATGATCTGCATAGGTTAATTTTGATGGGACCCAATAGGTTACCCTAGTTTGTCTATCTTTATACCTTGTTTACCACTAAACTTTTTGGGTAGTACTTGCTAGTGCTTTATGTGGTTTTGGGTATGAAGGTACATTATTCATGATCACACTTTTATTATATGTTTATCATTACTGTTCATGATAAGATCATTATGTTAATTGGAACATGGAGAACCACCCGGGAAAACAGTGCTACCACAAGGGAGGAATGGGACCCCTTGGCTGATTAATTAGGAAAGCTAGTGGAAGACTACCTTACCCGAAAGGGGCAAGGGCAGTAGGGGAGTGGTCAGTGTAGGGAGGCCCTCGGGAGGATTTTGCTGCGTTGGCAGTCCTGCAAGGGATTCCTGCTAGGAAGGCCCTCAGGAGGATTTTGCTGCGATGGCGGTCCTGCAAGGGATTCGTGCATTGGAGCTTCCTATAAACTGTAGCGGGTTTTCTGAAGCTAGTGGAACTTTGTAAAGGCCTCGTAGTGTTACCCTGCCTCGCCTCCTCGGTAGAGGTGTATGGGAAGTCGCGATCCCTTGGCAGATGGGTAACATGACTTGTGGGTAAAGATGCGCAACCTCTGCAGAGTGTAAAACTGGTATACTAGCCGTGCTCACGGTCATGAGCGGCTCGGACACTCACATGATTAATTTATGGAACTAAATTCAATTGGTCATATGCATTGCATCGCAGGTGATGTTGTTATTACTTTTGTTCTATTACTTAATTGGGTTGGTATTTACTTATACTTAGTAATTGCTAATAAAATTTTGACCAACTTTAAAAGCAATGCTCAGCTCTAACCATCCAATTTGGTAAGCCTTACACTTCACGTGAGCTCCCACCTTTGGCGAGTTCATGCACATTATTCCCCACAACTTGTTGAGCGATGAACGTATGTGAGCTCACTCTTGCTGTCTCACACCCCCCCCCCACAGGTCAAGAACAGGTACCACAGGATGAGGCGCATGGAGGATGCTGCGAAGTGTTCGTGAGTGGTCTAGGCCGTCGTCTCCCAGTCAACTTTGGGTTGCTGGACCGTTGTCTCCTTATAATGTAATTATTTATTTTATATAGAACTTCTGTTATGTAGTAAAGATGTGACATTCGATCCTGTGCCATGATTCATCATATGTGTGAGACTTGGTCCCAGCACACCTGGTGTTTATGTTCGCGCCCGGGTTTTGGACCCCTAAAATCCGGGTGTGACAGAAGTGGTATCAGAGGAATGTTGACTGTAGGACGAAACCTAGATAGAACTGGACAACCATTATCTACTTACCTTTGCTACTCTGATTCTTTCTAAACTTTTCTTAATCATTTCTCATCTATTTCCGCTTTACTCTGATTACTCTTACCTTTTCACTTCTAAAGACAAATGTGGATTTCACACTTTGAAATCCTGTGCCTAAAGTGACCTTTAGGAATAGGAGACCTACTCTTAGGAACAAAAACAAAACTATTTTGTAGGTATCTATGTACTTCAATGTTTGTTCTTGTGATACTTGTTTGATTTGGATCTTTGGTTGAGTGTGATGAGTTGTGGAGTAATGTCCACAATTACATCTGCATATACATATCAGAAAAAAAATACTTATAAAATAACTAGACAACCTAAATTATCCCCATTGGAATATATCTAACTTAAGAAATTTACCTTATCCTAAAAAAAATCCCATTTCTAACCAATTCATCTTATCTCAAAAGATTATAATGTATCCTCCTAATATTTATTCTACCCTAGTAGATCCATCTAACCTATTCTAGTCATCGCCCATCCTATCTAATCTATTATGATCAAACCTAATGGGTGTCGCTCAAACATGATTAGCTAATGCTAAGGAAATACAATAGACCCTGCTCATATAAGCAAGTTTGAGATCTTAGATCAACCTGACCCTACTCAATAAACTTGACCTACGAAAGCAGGTTACATAACTAATTCCATCTAGCATATAGCTACCTACTAAACCCTCTATCCATCTGTGACCTACAAATCTATCTTAACCTCTTATCCCTAACCCGGATGGAGACACCAAAGAGCAAGAAGGAGGAGATCAACCTCGTCAAGGAAGGAGTGAAGTCAAAATCGATCTTCAAAGGCATTACCACCCGACGACAAGGAGTTCTTTCTCACCGTAAACTTTCTCACCCCATGTTATTCTTGCCCTAATCTATCTTTACACTACACAAAAAGGTGACAATACATATATATACCCATGCTTTCATAACCACTTTCTAAATAACATGAAACCTCTTATTCTTAACCTAATTAGAAGTTAAAAGTTAAACTATAAATAAAGTTTTTTTTTACATCCATGTCCTTACAAATCTCGAGGACGAGATTTCTGTTAAGGGGGGTAGGATTTGTAACACCCAATTTGTAGATAAAATAAAAATAAGCGAGTACATCTCAACCTATGCCTTGCCTCATACTCATCATCACATGGTAAAAACCATATATGAAAAAAAAACAAATGATTAAGACCACTAAAATAAATCATGTCTCATGTAGGAGCTTTGCTTGTATAGTTAATAATACTGATAATATTACTAAAGGCACATTAATAATGAGGATTAGGGAATTAATTCAAATTCAGTTATAGGATTTGGAAATAAAAAAAAGAGCTAAAAGGGAAGTCAGAAAAGAAATAGAGGAATAAGAGAATTACATAAAATGTACCTAGAAGTATATTTTCAGAGTTAGTACTTACAATGTGCAAGGTAGTTTGAAGACAAATTTGCCACAGTGTCAGATTTACATTTGAATTTGAAAAGAAGTCAAAATAAAATAAAAGAAAGAAAATCAAAAAAACAGAAAAAAAAGAGAAAGAATAAACGAGTTCGGCCACTGGGCCGATTGTCCCCACCGGCTGCCCACTTCCCTTCACCTCCACTCCCGCATAGCCCACTAGCATCGTTACACTTACAGGCGAGCCCCACTTCTCAGCCCTTGTGCGCGCGCGCCAGACTCACCTAAGACCTCTGCCGGTGGGCCACCCCAGAGCCGCTTCTTCCCCAACTGAACACGCAGATTCCAGGCTTTGGCTCCGTGCGCCGCGCCGCAACGCTCAGCCATGGCGCCCTGGTGGTCGCGATGTGCCCCTGATCTACCGCCGCCCAACCGAAATCCTCACCAGTCGCCAGGTCCATCCCCACCCCAAGTTCCGTTGGCCGCTGCAACAAACCGCGACGGATTCAGCATTGCCCGGTCGTGCGCCACCTGCGCACCCAACCTCCGTGATCTACGCGGACCTCAGGACCGGGTTCGGCCTTCCTCGTGCCTATATATATCATAAACCTCTTTTCCCCTCCACTGCTCCATCTTTGTGCTTTCCTCGACCTCGAAACGTGGGCGTGGGCGTAGAGGGAGGTGCCGCCATGGTGGTCGAGTGCTTTCACCATCGTCGCGGGCCCTCTGTCAGGTCGGGGAGACTCGCCTAACCTTGCGGATGCTCCCGTTGCGTCGTCGGGCGGTTGGGGCCATTGGCTCGGAAGGAATTGCTTGCCGGAGTCCGTGGTGGTCCGCTATGCCGCTGCCGCTGTGGCCGGTGATTTCCACACATCGACTTCCGGTAAGAAGTACTCTATTGCGTTCGCATTGTCCTACACTCCGCGAGTATTCGATCGGTTCTGGGGATTGAGCTATGCGGCCAGGGCACATTACTCACCGGCGTTCACTGCCTCGGGGCGCCGTCGCTGTTGGGGGCAGTCGCTCAGCTCGGTCTGGGGTAGGTGATGATGCGAGGGCCGTTGATCTCCCTGTGTTCGGCTCAGATTAAATGGTTCATGTTACTTTGGCCCGATCCGATCTGAATCGTGGATATGAAATTGAGTGGCTGAGATTAGATCATGAAATACCGGTTTGTCCAATTAAGATCTGAGCCGTCGATCCTTGATCCTATGGTTCTGAGAGCTTACCGGTTCAAGTGAGACTGATTTAATTTGAGCCCTTGGTTTAGATCGGACGGCACATATTGGCCCGTACCCCTTCGGCTGGACGGTTTAGCTATTAGGCCCCTTTGTTCTATAGTAATCAACCCGCGGTCCGTAGAGTTGTTTTCTGTGTCTCAGGAAAACTTACCCCGAGACCCCTGCGTTTTCCAGAAAATGAGGCTTCGTCCAGAGAGTTATAAAATCAGGTTAATGAATTAGAAAATGAGTTTTTAATATAAAAACAATTCCTAGAATTTGTATAATTGATAGAAAATTCATATGAACTCCAAATTGATCTATTCTAGTTCCTATAATTTTGTAATATTATTGTTCATCAAATAGTACCACTGTTTTTACAAGAAATACACATTAAAATTTATTTCTCACTTAACCCTATATTGAATGCATAAAATCTTTGGAAATTCATAACTTAAAATCTATAACTCCAAAATTAATGATTCCTGTTCCTATGATCTTATTTTAATATGTATATTATTAATGTGTATTTTGTTCTTATGTTTGGTGTAATGTTAATTTTGCCTATACCATGTTTGTTTGAATTGCTACGACTAGCAGTGAGGTCACGAGTCACCTGAAGATCATCCTGGTACCTGAAATCTCAAGTCCCAAGCAAGTTGTGCCTTTGATCACTTCTTTTTACCCACTCATGTTCTAATTAATCATAATGATCTGCATAGGTTAATTTTGATGGGACCCAATAGGTTACCCTAGTTTGTCTATCTTTATACCTTGTTTACCACTGAACTTTTTGGGTAGTACTTGCTAGTGCTTTATGTGGTTTTGGGTATGAAGGTACATTATTCATGATCACACTTTTATTATATGTTTATCATTACTGTTCATGATAAGATCATTATGTTAATTGGAACATGGAGAACCACCCGGGAAAACAGTGCTACCACAAGGGAGGAATGGGACCCCTTGGCTGATTAATTAGGAAAGCTAGTGGAAGACTACCTTACCCGAAAGGGGCAAGGGCAGTAGGGGAGTGGTCAGTGTAGGGAGGCCCTCGGGAGGATTTTGCTACGTTGGCAGTCCTGCAAGGGATTCCTGCTAGGAAGGCCCTCGGGAGGATTTTGCTGCGATGGCGGTCCTGCAAGGGATTCCTGCATTGGAGCTTCCTATAAACTGTAGCGGGTTTTCTGAAGCTAGTGGAACTTTGTAAAGGCCTCCTAGTGTTACCCTGCCTCGCCTCCTCGGTAGAGGTGTATGGGAAGTCGCGATCCCTTGGCAGATGGGTAACATGACTTGTGGGTAAAGATGCGCAACCTCTGCAGAGTGTAAAACTGGTATACTAGCCGTGCTCACGGTCATGAGCGGCTCGGACACTCACATGATTAATTTATGGAACTAAATTCAATTGGTCATATGCATTGCATCGCAGGTGATGTTGTTATTACTTTTGTTCTATTACTTAATTGGGTTGGTATTTACTTATACTTAGTAATTGCTAATAAAATTTTGACCAACTTTAAAAGCAATGCTCAGCTCTAACCATCCAATTTGGTAAGCCTTACACTTCACGTGAGCTCCCACCTTTGGTGAGTTCATGCACATTATTCCCCACAACTTGTTGAGCGATGAACGTATGTGAGCTCACTCTTGCTGTCTCACACCCCCCCACATGTCAAGAACAGGTACCACAGGATGAGGCGCATGGAGGATGCTGCGAAGTGTTCGTGAGTGGTCTAGGCCGTCGTCTCCCAGTCAACTTTGGGTTGCTGGACCGTTGTCTCCTTATAATGTAATTATTTATTTTATATAGAACTTCTGTTATGTAGTAAAGATGTGACATTCGATCCTGTGCCATGATTCATCATATGTGTGAGACTTGGTCCCAGCACACCTGGTGTTTATGTTCGCGCCCGGGTTTTGGACCCCTAAAATCCGGGTGTGACAACGATGCTCTAGACACCCTGCTGCGTCGGGCCTTCGATTGACACACTTGGTCCATCAAGTACCGTTGAGTAGTCTACTAGCATCGTCGCGGGTTATACTCAGACCAGTGGGAGGCTACTTGCTTGGTGCGTCGTCCGGACGATGATCTCCGGGGTGCAGAGACCTTCTCGGAGCACTATTCTATTACCAAGAGGGATACTGTCGAGGCAACCATGCAAGATGCAGCACAACGGGCACTTTCTCAGTATTGCTCCTTGTTCAGTGGGGTAGCTAATGGCCTTGACCTAAAGTACTACCCTCGCCGTTTGACCGGTAGTGCTGGAGGTGTGATTGCCTCGCCAGTTGGTGAGGGCAATCCTAGGCTGAACAACATGGTGAACTTGGCCATCGTGCTCGACACAGAGTTGGACCACGCCCTTGACGAGTTGGACAAGGTTCGGGCGGAGGTTGCGGAGTTGCGTGCTGAGTGCGCAGCACGCCACTATCTAGATGGTGGTTCTCCGCCCCTGTCGGGATTCAGCACCCTTACCATTCACCGCCCCGTGGTCGCTTCGACTATGGTACCCTAGACTGCAGGACCCAGATAGATTTGGATCCCTAAATCGACAGAGTCGGAGTCTGTAATAATGCTTAGTTCAGTGTCTTAGTCTAGTCAGTCTAATGCTTAGTTCAGTGTCTTAGTCTAGTTCAGTGTCTTACCCTAGACTGATGGACATGTAATGAAGTTGGATCTTTGTAATGATTGTCACCAAGGTGTGGGTATCCCCTGCGACTTGGTGTAGTTATTAATAAATTCAGTTATTTAGTTGGGTAATTCATTTATTTCCACTTTCCTCTTTATCTGAGAAGCTGTCAGTGAAGATGGTCCTTTGTTCAGGGCTATGAAGATTTTCTATACATCTTGTCTTATGTTGAAATACTGCAAAGTCAGATTTGATATATGTGTGTGACTTCTACAGATGTCTGAGAACAGGCGTAGAGGAACGAGGCGTGCTCAGCCAGAACAGCAGACACCACAAGAGGAGGTAGCTCCGCAGTAGCATTTGCCACCACCACCCACGATGACCATTGAGCAAATGTTCTTGATGCAGACTCAAGCAGTCCAAGCAATTGGTCAGACCTTAGCAGCTATGCAGTAGGTGCAGCAGCAAGCCACCACCGCCTTAGCCTCAGGTGCAAGTCAAATGCCTCAAGTGCTCAGATACAAGCGGGCAGAATTCATGAGGGGCCATCCCCCAGTCTTTGCCCATTCTGCTAATCCCATGGACGCTGAAGATTGGCTACGTACCGTGGAGCGTGAGTTGCAAACTGCCCAGTGCAACGATCGTGAGAAGGTGTTGTACGGTCCCTGATAGCTGAGGGGAGCAGCACAGTCTTGGTGGGAGTCTTACCTCACCACCCATGCCAACCCTAAAGCCATCACTTGGGAGGAGTTCAGGGATAACTTCTGTCGCTACCATGTGCCTGAGGTACTGATGATAGTGGGGAAGGAGGAGTTTCTCGCCTTGGATCAAGGTCCCCTATCTGATATAGCTGAGGTGCCCGATCTTTCGACGAGTGGAGATAATTCCGATTTGGTGGAAGATGACCTTGCGATCCGACTAACGACGAGAAAGCTCGAGACGCCAATGCAATCGCTGACCAACTCCCGGTGGTTACCGACCTTGCTGATGCGAGATCAGCCTGATCACGAAGATCGTTTCCTGTGCGCAATCGAAGAACGAACAAGAAAAAGATGCGAGCAATCTAATCTATTACTCGAGGGTGGAGTTCTGAATACACGAAGACAGTGCTGATTTGCGCGTGTTCGAGAGTAGCTAAAGCTAACGTAAAACAAAACTCGAAGAACAAAGGAGGCGCAGCCCCTAGGGGCGACCAACCCTAGGTCGTCCACTATGGGCCGCAGTTGGGCTAGTCGTCTATTCTTCTGGGCCCTCATTCTTCAGTAGCATGACAAAGTTATGATCTCTAGCACGGGCCCGAGTGATTGGCCCAGCTAATGAAGGAAGTGGCGCTTGATGTGGAGGTGCTGCTGGTGTAGTCGTACTCATAGTGATGTCCTCATCATCCTCCACTTCTTGAAGTGAAGTCATCCTTGACGGCAACTCCTCATCCTCGGCCATATATGGTTTCAAATCTGCAACATTAAAACTAGTGGAAACACCAAATTCCACAGGCAGGTCAAGGATATAAGCATTATCATTAATCTTTGTTAGCACCTTAAAAGGACCAGCAGCACGAGGCATTAATTTAGAACGGCGCAAAGTAGGAAACCGATCCTTTCTCAAGTGCAACCAACCATATCACCTGGCTCAAAAGTAACAAGTTTTCTTCCTTTACTACCAGCAACCTGTTTTTTTGCATTAGTAGCAGCAATGTTCTGTTTCGTTTGTTCATGTATGGTAATCATTTGTTCAACATGTGCAGCAGCATCTACATGTGGGGCGTTCGCAGCATTAAGTGAAATCAAATCAATAGGTGCCCTAGGGATGTAACCATAAACAATCTGAAAGGGCACATCTTTGTAGAAGAATGTGTGGCATGATTGTAAGCAAATTCAACATGAGGCAAACAATCCTCCCAACGTCTCAAATTCTTGTCTAAAACAGCCCTAAGCATGGTAGATAAAGTTCTATTTACTACCTCAGTTTGTCCATCAGTCTGAGGGTGCAAGTAGTGCTAAATAGCAATTTAGTTCCCAATTTATTCCAAAGAGATCTCCTAAAATGGCTTAGAAACTTAGCATCTCGATCAGAGACTATTGTTTTTGGAATACCATGTAAACAAATAATTTCTCTAAAGAACAATTCAGCAACAATGCTAGCATCATCAGTTTTATGACAAGGTATAAAGTGAGCCATTTTAGAGAATCTATCAACAACCACAAAAATACTATCCCTCCCCTTCTTAGTTCTAGGCAAGCCCAAAACAAAGTCCATAGAAATATCAAGCCAAGGAGAAGAAGGGACAGGCAAAGGCATATACAAACCATGGTTGCCCAAACGTGACTTAGCTTTCTGGCAAGTAGTGCAACGTGCAACAAGACGCTCAACATCACGGCGCATCCGAGGCCAAAAGAAGTGTGCGGCCAGCACCTCATATGTCTTGTAAACGCCAAAGTGCCCCATGAGACTGCCTCCATGAGCTTCCTGCAGCAACAAAAGACGAACTGAGCTTGCTGGAATACACAGCTTGTTAGCGCGGAACAAAAATCCATCCTGTATGTGAAATTTTCCCCAGGGTTTGCCATCCTTACAATGTATATAGAAATCTTTAAAATCAGCATCATCCACATATTGATCTTTCACAGTTTGCAAGCCAAAGATTCTAAATTCTAACTGTGAAAGCATGGTATATCTACGGGACAACGCATCAGCAATGACGTTTTCCTTCCCGTTCTTGTGTTTAATGATGTAAGGAAAGGACTCGATGAATTCTACCCAACTAGCATGACGACGGTTCAGATTTGTTTGGGTACGAATATGTTTTAAAGCCTCATGATCAGAATGAATTATAAACTCACGAGGCCAAAGGTAGTGCTGCCATGTTAGCAAAGTGCGAACTAAAGCATAAAGTTCCTTATCATAAGTAGAATATCTCAAGCCAGCACCGCTTAATTTTTCACTGAAATAAGCAACCGATTTTCCTTCTTGTAACAAAACAACACCTAATCCAATACCACTAGCATCACATTCAAGTTCAAACACTTTCTAAAAGTCGGGCAATTGTAAGAGTGGAGCATGGGTTAACTTATCTTTCAAAGTGTTGAACGCCTCTTCTTGTGGGGGGTCCCAAGCAAAAGACACACCTTTCTTTGTGAGTTCATGCAAAGGGGCAGCGATGGAGCTAAAATCACGCACAAAACAGCGGTAAAATCCTGCAAGTCCAAGAAAACTCCGAATTTGGGTGACCGTCATTGGTGTAGGCCAGTCCTGAATGGCTTCAACCATGCTGCTATCCACCTCAATGCCCTGCGGAGTAACCACATAACCAAGAAACGAGACACGTTGCGTGCAAAGTGTGCACTTTTCCATGTTACCAAACAAGAGAGCAGCACGCAAAGCATCAAAAATAGCGCGCAAATGTTCTAAATGTTCCTCTATAGACTTGCTGTAAATAAGGATATCATCGAAAAAAACAACAACAAACAAACCTATGAAGGCCCGTAGAACTTCGTTCATTAAACGCATAAAGGTGCTGGGAGCATTAGTCAATCCAAATGGCATAACCAACCATTCATATAAACCAAATTTCGTTTTAAAAGCCATTTTCCATTCATCACCAAGTTTCATTCTAATCTGATGGTAACTGCTACGCAAATCAACCTTAGAGAAAATAACGGCACCACTAAGCTCATCTAACATATCATCAAGGCGTGGAATAGGATATCGATAACGAAGTGTGATGTTATTAATAGCACGACAATCTACGCACATACGCCATGACCCATCTTTCTTTGGAATGAGTAAAACAGGAACCCAGCAAGGGCTAAGAGACTCACGAATGTAACCTTTATCAAGCAGGTCTGCACCTGGCGCTGGATCTCCTTCGTCTCATCTGGATTTGTACGGTATGGGGCGCGGTTCGGAAGAGAAGCACCGGGGATGAGATCGATCTGATGCTCAATGTCATATAGTGGAGGAAGACCCGGTGGTAAGTCCGTAGGAAAAACATCAGCATACTCCTGCAAAAGGTTAACAAAAGCAGGGGGTATATCCAAACACGGTGCATCATCAAGCGGAACAAGCATGCGTGAGCATACAAGTGCATAACAGGGCATATGAGCTTCATGGAGATCATCAAAATCAGCACGTGTAGCATGTAAAACAGGAGAGTGCAACTTGATTTCAGATTTAATAGGTGTGGCTGATGTCGATTTGACTTGTTGTGCAGTTTTAGCAGCCCTAGTAAGATCATCTTTCAAAATTTGGTCTAGGGTCATTGGATGTATAATTATTTTCTGACCTTTAAACATGAAAGAATAATGATTTGAATGACCATGATGTAAACTATCAGTATCATATTGCCAAGGTCGACCCAACAACAAAGAGCATGCATCCATAGGAATAACATCGCAATCAGCATAATCAGAATAAGAACCCAGCGAAAAGGGGACACATACCGAACGTGTTACCTTTATTTTACCACCATCATTAAGCCATTGAATGTGATACGGATGTGGGTGTGCGCGAGTGGGCAAGGATAATTTCTCTACCAAAGCTGTACTTGCCAAATTGTTGAAGCTGCCACTATCGATGATGATGCAAATCGACCATTCATGCACAACGCCCTTGGTATGGAATAGAGTGTGTCGTTGATTTTTTTTGGCCTGGGCAACCTATGTGCTGAGAACACGCTGCACAATAAGACTCTCATACCTATCAGCGTCGATGGGATCAATGTGGACTTCCTCATTTTCTGCATGGTTAGTGGCAATCATTGCATGACTAGTTTCCTCATAATCATAGGCTGAAGAGTACTCACCATTGTCACGTATAAGCAAGGTACGCTTGATTGGGCAGTCCTAAATCATGTGCCCAAACCCTCTGCAACGATGGCACTGAATATCCCATGTACGTCCTGTGGAAGAAACGACACCTTTGGCAAGGGGCGCCTCTGGCTTGGCCGTCCCAGTGTGCGGTGTAGTGCTAGGCGTAGGAGGTGCAGGGCTGGAAGGAGTTGAGCTGTGTGTCGAACCCCGCCTGCAAAAGAGTTAGTATTTGTCTTTGATCGTCGTCCCTGCACTTCACGTTCAGCTTTGCAAGCATATTCTAACAATGTGGTTATATCAAAATAATCCTTATAATCAAGTATATCCTGAATTTCCCTATTCAAACCACCACGAAAACGCGCCATAGCAGCGTCATCCGACTCAACCAAACCACAACGAAGCATACCCTTCTGTAACTCCTGGTAATATTCCTCAACAGATTGTGAACCTTGTTGAAAACACTGCATTTTGTTAAGCAAATCACGGGCATAATAGGAAGGAACAAATCTGTGGCGCATGACAGTTTTTAATTGGGTCCAAGTAGTGACAATGTTAATGGGAAGTTTTTGTTTATACTCACGCCACCAAATTAAAGCAAAATCAGTAAATTCACTAATGGCAGCCTTCACTTGGCTATTAGCAGGAATATCATGGCATGAAAATTTCTGTTCTACCTCCAATTCCCAATCAAGATATGCAGCAAGATCATATTTACCATTAAAAGATGGAATTTTAAATTTAATCTTAGCAAATGAGTCATTAGGAGGATGACGAACCACACGGCGTGCATGACCACGTCGATCTCCATCGTCCTGCTCAGTGTCACCGTCATAGTTCTGCTCCATCTTTGTCGTCGAAGTGACCGTTGAATCAAGCCATCATGCATCATCCTAATGTCAGCAGCAAGTCCATCAACTTGTCCCCTTACTTCCTGCAACTGGACATCCACCGTGTCGTGTGCTCCTGCCATAGTTAGCGCAAACACCAAAACACCAAAAGGAGAAAAACCGATGACAACAGGGGAATGGTGGTGACAACTCGCTCAATGGAATGCTGTTATCAAGTTCTTATCCGTTCTTACCAAGCCACAGTGGTGAACTGCAACCAACAGGTGGAACTGGTGAAAGATTGGATGAGCGATTGCCTGGAGAAACAGAAACCTACTTGTCGTAGAAATATGTGGATTTCTGGGTAGGCTGCACTCAAGTCAAGGATTAGCACGATCAAACAATAATGCAAAGTTGAATTATAGTGCAAAACACGAAACTATATTGCTGGCCACAAGTGCAAAGGACGGATGGAACTAGCAGAATGGCAGTACCGTAAATATTGTATTAGCAAGGCCAAAAAGGCACTAGTAGGAATCACAGGTGATTTTGTTTTTCTTTTTTGTATGATTTTTTGATATTTTTCTCAGCACAAGAAGCAACAAAATAGGAGCTACACCAAGTTTCACCTAAAACAGAGATCAGATGTGGTCTACAGAAAAAGAGCAAGTTCTCTGAAAAGCGTGCAAGAACTTTGACGAAATTTTTTCTTTATTTTCCTGAATTTTGTTTGGCTGGCCTCAAAATGGTGTCAACAAGCTCCTGTAAAAAATTCGGATTTTTGAACAACCGAGCGAAAAGTTATGCCCGGTTTAAGGAAGGTACCTCAAGTTATGGTTAAAACGACCGAGATGAGACAACCGCTTTGTTTCCTTTCCCTATTTTTTGTTTGTTCTCTGGTTCTATCCTTTCTCTTTCTTTTTTTCTTTTTTTCTTTTCTTTTTTTTGTTTCTGTTTTTTTTACGTAACCGAAGGAGAAAAACAAGGAAGCGACGTTGACTCGGTTTGTGGCGTGATCAAATGGGAGATGATGGCGGCGCGCTAGGGTTTGAATGGTGGAAGAAAGAAGGATGGTGAAAAAACACAATGCGACGAGCAACAAATGACGCGCAAGCACACAAATTCAACAATGCAGATTATTGAAAGAAAGTGCGAGGCTTAAAAGGGTGCTGGGATAAGGTCTAACCTGAATTTTTATGTGGTTTTGTGGACTATAGGAGAAACAAAACACTCGATAAATTCACCGATCAACCTGGAAATCTGATACCACTTGATATAGCTGAGGTGCCCGATCTTTCGGCGTGTGGAGATAATTCCGATTTGGCGGAAGATGACCCTTGCGATCCGACCATGACGAGCAAGCCCGAGGCGCCAATGCAATCGCTGAACCAACTCTCGGTGGTTACTGACCTTGCTGATGCGAGATTGGCCTGATCATGAAGATCGTTTCCTGTGCGCAATCGAAGAACGAACAAGAAAAAGATGCAAGCAATCTAATCTATTACTCGTGGGTGGAGTTCTGAATACACGAAGACAGTGCTGATTTGCGCGTGTTCGAGAGTAGCTAAAGCTAACTTAAAACAAAACTCGAAGAACAAAGGAGGCGCAGCTCCTGGATAAATAGAGAGGGGGCGCAGCCCCTAGGGGCCGCCAACCCTAGGTCATCCACTATGGGCCGCAGTTGGGCTGGTCGTCTTTTCTTCTGGGCCCTCATTCTTCAGTAGCATGATGAAGTTAAGATATCTGGCACGGGCCCGAGTGATTGGCCCAGCTAATGAAGGAAGTGGCGCTTGATGTGGAGGTGCTGCTAGTGTAGTCATACTCATAGTGATGTCCTCATTACTATCTATCAGTGAGTATAGGGATATGTTTCTGCAGCTGTTCCGTTATGCCCCAGAAGATGTCAACACGGATGCCAAGAGACAGTATCGCTTCTTGAGAGGATTGGTTGATGCCCTCCACTATCAGCTAAGAAAAAACCACACCTTCCCTACCTTCCAGCATCTGATCGATAGAGCAATTATGACTGAAAGGAAGCGTCGGGAGATGGTGGACAGGAAACGCAAGATTGGTGGATCTCAAGTCGGGAGTAGCAGCCATCGTCGCTACTCAGGCAACCCACCTCAGCCATTCAAGCAAGGTCACCAGCACCAGCATCAGCATTAGAACCAACAGCAGCAGTACCAGAGGCAGTTTTCTCAGTAGCAACAGCAGTACTGTCAGAACAACCAGCAAGGAGGAAATCAATATCAATATTAGCGTCAGAGCAACCAAGCAGCCCGTCTTCCTGCCCTAGCAACCAATCAGAACAACCAAGCAGCGCCAGCACAAGGAGGAAGTCGTGCATGTTTCCACTGTGGGAAAAAGGCCATTAGGTGAATCATTGCCCAAAGAATGCAGCTCAGCAGCAGCCAGCTCCTAATGCCTCAGTCAGGTAGAATGCAATGCAGTAAGGAGGCAACAACCGTGGGCAGCCTCGTGCCCAGTATGGAAAGGTGAACCACTTAGAGGCTGACACAGTCCAGGATAATCCAGGAGTGGCACTAGGTACGTTTTCAGTCGAGTACCATTCTACAAATGTCTTATTTGATACTGGAGCAACGCATTCTTTTATGACTGCATCATGGATAGAATCACATAATATACCAGTAGCACCCATGCATACACCTATGAGGGTTAGTTCAGTTGGTGGAAGAACCCAAATGGATAGATGTTGCCCTAGTGCAAGAGTTCAAATAAGGGGGATATAGATCCCCGCTGATTTAATAGTTATGGGTAACCAGGATACAACTATAGATGTCCTAGGGATGAATTGGCTAACCAAGTATCAAGCCAGTCTTAGCTGTGACAAGAGAAGAAGTGTTAGTGGAGTTGATCTTGTCTAGACCAAGAAAAGGAAGTTGTCACCAAGTCACCGCCCATATTGAAGAGATTAAACCATCGGAGGCTATCAATGTAGTATCAGAATTCCCAGATGTGTTTCCTGAGGAGTTACCGGGTATGCCACCTGAAAGGAAGGTTGAATTTGCCATAGAGCTTATACCAGGCACCGCCCCTATTTCCAAGAGAGCCTATCGAGTGTCCAGACCAGAGTTGGTGGAACTCAAGAAGTAGATTGATGAGTTGTTAGAGAAAGGGTACATCAGACTGAGTACCTCACCTTGGGCGGCCCCAGTGTTGTTTGTGGAGAAGAAGGATCGCATGAAGAGGATGTGCATCAATTATCGAGCTTTGAATGAGGTTACTATCAAGAACAAGTACCCCCTGCCCAGAATTGAAGATTTATTCGATCAGTTGAGAGGAGCCAGTGTGTTCTCGAAGATAGATCTGAGGTCATGTTACCATCAGCTCAGAATCCGACCCTTAGATATACCGAAGACATCATTCATCACCAAGTATGGACTGTATGAGTTCACGGTCATGTCATTTGGTTTAACAAATGCGCCATCCTACTTCATGTTCTTGATGAACAGTGTGTTCATGGACTACCTCGACAAGTTCATAGTAGTGTTCATTGATGATATTATTATATATTCCCAGAATGAGCAAGAGCATGAGGAGCATTTAATGAAAGTACTTCAGAGGCTACGAGATTGTCACCTGTATGCCAAGCTTAGCAAGTGCGAGTTCTGGATCAATGAAGTCCTGTTCTTGGGACACATTATAAACCGAGAGGGATTGGCTGTAGATCCGAAGAAGGTAACAACTATCTTGGACTAGAAAGCACCAAAAGATGTCCAAGGAATCAAGAGTTTCATCGGGATGGCCGGTTATTATCAGCCTTTCATTGAAGGTTTCTCCAAGATTGCTAGGCCAATGACAGCCTTGTTGGCAAAGAAGGTTGAGTTCAAGTGGACCCCAGCATGCCAGAAGTCCTTTGAGACATTGAAGGAGAAGTTGACAACGGCACTAGTATTGATTCTGCCAGATGTTCACAAGCCATTCTCAGTATATTGTGATGTTTCGTACACCGTACTGGGATGTGTGTTAATGCAGGAAGGGAGAGTAGTGGCATACTCATCCCGACAGTTGAAGATTCATGAGAAGAATTATCCTACTCATGAACTGGAATTAGAAGCCCTAGTTCATGCATTGAAGACCTGGAGGCATTATCTTTATGGGCAAAAGTGTGATATCTACACGGATCATAAGAGTCTCAAATACATATTCACTCAGTCAGAGTTAAACATGAGATAGCGAAGATGGCTAGAATTGATCAAGGATTATGAGCTAGAGATCCATTATCACCTAGGCAAAGCAAACGTGGTTGCATATGCTCTTAGCAGGAAGAGTCAAGTTAATATGTTGGCAGCTTACCCAATGTCGTATGAGCTAGCGAAGGAATTCGACAGATTGAGTCTTGGATTTCTGAACAACACCCAAGGGGTGACAATCAAGTTAGAACCCACTCTATAGCAAGACATCAAGAAAGGTTAGAAGGATGATGAGAAGATCAACGAGATCCGGCAACTGATCATAGACAGAAAAGGCAAGGATTTCCATGAAGATGCCAAAGGAGTGGTATGGTTCAAGGACAGACTGTGTGTTCCCGACATCAAATCGGTCCGAGAACTTATTCTCAAGGAAGCCCATGAGACAGCATACTCTATACACCCTGGTAGCGAGAAGATGTACCAAGACCTAAAGAAAAGATTCTAGTGGTACAGTATGAAAAGGGAGATAGCAGAGTATGTAGCTGTATGTTATAGTTGTCAGAGGATTAAAGCAAAACATTAGAGACCTGCAGGTTTGTTGCAACTGTTGTAGATTCCTTAGTGGAAATGGGATGAGATCGGCATGGATTTCATAGTCGGTTTGCCTCGCACTCGTACTGGTTATGACTCCATCTGGGTAGTAGTGGACTGTTTGATAAAGGTGGCCCATTTCATACCAGTCAAGACCACCTACAACAGTGCGGTGTTGGCTGAACTATACATGTCTCGAATTATGTGCTTGCATGGCGTTCCAAGAAGATAGTATCAGATAGAGGCACTCAGTTCACCTCTCATTTTTGGCAGTAGTTGCATGAAGCTTTGGGCACACACTTGAAGTTTAGCTCAGCTTACCACCCGCAGACAGATGGTCAAACAGAGAGAACCATTAGATTCTGAGGGAGGGCTTGTGCTTTGCAAGATAAGATAGGTTG
>JAOPSE010002526.1:0-83506 GCA_029449295.1 Zea luxurians
GAACTTGGTAGCGATGTCCATCAGCTCGCTCGCCCTGGTGGGGGTCTTGCGACCCAACTTGCTCACCAGGTCGCGGCAGGTGGTGCCAGCGAGGAACGCGCCGATGACATCGGAGTCGGTGATGTTGGGCAGCTCGGTGCGCTGCTTCGAGAACCGCCGGATGTAGTCCCGAAGGGACTCTTCCGGTAATTGCCGACAGCTTCGGAGGTCCCAGGAATTCCCGGGGCGCACGTACGTGCCCTGGAAGTTCCCGGCGAAGGCCTGGACCAGATCCTCCCAGTTGGAAATCTGCCCCGGGGGCGGGTGCTCCAACCAGGCACGAGCGGTGTCGGAGAGAAACAGGGGGAGGTTTCGGATGATGAGGTTGTCATCGTCCATCCCACCCAGTTGACAGGCCAGGCGGTAGTCTGCAAGCCACAATTCCGGTCTCGTCTCCCCCGAGTACTTCGTGATAGTAGTCGGGGGTCGGAATCGGGGCGGAAACGGCGCCCGCCGAATGGCTCGGCTAAAGACCTGCGGACCGGGTGGTTCGGGCGAGGGACTTCGGTCCTCCCCACTGTCATAACGTCCCCCACGCCTGGGGTGGTAGCCTCGGCGCACCCTTTCGTCGAGGCGTGCCCGACGGTCACGATGAGGGTGCTCGTCGCCGAGGTGGCCCGGGGCCGCAGGCGCGGTGTTGCGCGTGCGCCCGGTGAAGACCGAGGCTTCCCGCGTGAGTCGGGAAGTCGCGGCACGAGGATCCGGGGTGTATCCCCGCCTTCGAGAGGCAGAGCTCTCTGCCCGCCGGGCCGCAGCGCCTTCCAGGAGATGCCTGAGTTCTCCCTGGATCCGCCGTCCCTCGGTGGTTGATGACTCCGGCATCGCGCGAAGGAGCATTGCTGCAGCGACCAGGTCCTGGCCAGTCCCGCCGGATGCAGGTGGCGTTTGTCCCTGGCATCGTTGGCGATGCGGTGCTGTAGACCTTGGGGCAAGTGACGTATTCCTCCGGCCGGGGGTTGGCTCGCCCATACCTGCCCGATGTTCTGACGGATTGCCTCGAGCGCTCCTGCTCCTTCATCGAACCCGGCCTGCGCCCCGCGGACTTGCTCGAGCTGTGGGTCGTGACCTCCCGCCGAAGCGGGGACCACAGCTAGCTCCCGCGGGATGTCAGCGCGAGGCGCTGGCCTAGGGGGATCACCATCCTCCGGCATGCCGAGACAGCCGCCTCCGGAGGGATCCCCTAGCTCGATGTGGAAACATTCGCGACTCAGGCCGCAGTCCTTGTCGCCAAGGCTGCGGCTGCCGTCGGAACAGTCGGAGAGGCAGTAGTCACATGCGGTCATGAAGTCCCGCATGGCACTAGGGTTGCCAGATCCGGAGAAATCCCAGCAGATGCTGGGGTCGTCGTCTTCCTCGGACCCAGAGGGTCCGTAGGTCGAGACACCCGTCAATCGGTCCCAAGGCGACCGCACAGGAAACCCCAGAGAGGTTGCACTCGCCTCAATGTGAGCGCCCGCCAAAGCGAGATCGCCAGGCGGGCTGAGGCCGAGTCGAAATAACGAAAGATGGGTAGCAGTCGATACCTTTTTGTCGACGAGGAGCGATGAAGTCGCGTCGGGGGCTGACCGCGTCGTCGTCTTGGGTCCGAGGGCGACGTCCTGCAGGCCTTCCGTGAGCGTGCTGGCGTCGTCCACTTGCTCGGAGTCGACGTGTTGCGGGGGGGATGGCGCTCGCGTCTGCCTTGAACGCGAGGGCGACGCTTGGCGTGTCCTCCGTCGAGGCGCCGGGGATGTCGATTCGCCCGACAGCCGTCGGAGCGCGGCCTCCCGCTCGGCCCTGGTTGCCCCGCCTCCTCCTCCTTCGACGGCGAGGGAGAGGATGGGGCGAGCTCGAAAGTTGTCCTTCCCCTACGGGAAAGACGTTGTCGATTCCGCCGCCAGCGGGCGGGCTGTCCGCCACCAATGTCGCTGTCGCGCGGCGGTGGAAGGAGTATCATGTCGTAGTCGCCGTCGAGCGAGATGAACTCGAGGTTCCCGAAACGGAGCACCGTCCCGGGTTGAAGAGGTTGTTGGAGACTGCCCATCTGGAGCTTGACGGGAAATCGAACGTCAACACGCGGCGCAGCCCCTACCTGGCGCGCCAACTGTCGGCGTTCCGAGACCGGGGGGGTCCTCGAGCCGACGAGTGAGAGTGCCGCGTGCCCCAGCCCAGATGGGTCGAGCGCGTGGAGCGAGCGCAAAGGGGGAACGGAGTGAGAGAGAGGTCGGTGGCCGGAGCCGGATCGCGAGGGAGTCGGAGAAATTCCCACGGCCTTCGTGTTCGTCCCGCGCCCAGGTCGGGTGCGCTTGCAGTAGGGGGTTACAAGCGTCCGCAAGAGGTGAAGGGAGAGGGCGGCCCGAGAGAGCGCCTGCCCCTGCCTTTCGTCCCCGCGAGGCCAACCTTCTCTAAGAAGGCCCTGGCCCTTCCTTTTATAGTCGTAAGGAGAGGGTCCAGGTGTACAAGATGGGGGTGTAGCAAGGTGCTACGTGTCTAGCAAGGGAGAGCTAGCGCCCTATGTACATGCCCAGGTGGCAGCCAGAGAGATCGTGGCACCCTGTTGGAGTGGCGTCGTGGCTGTTGGAGGAGTAACGGAGCCGGACGGGGGACAGCTGTCGAGGTGGCTGGGTCCTTGCTGACGTTCTCCTGCTTTCGTAAGGGAGCTGGGGGCCGCCGTCGTCATGATCTAGCGGGGCGCCATCATGGCCTATCTGGCATAGCTGGCCAGATGGGATGCCGGTCTTTTCTCTGCGACCCAAGTCGGCTCAGGGCAGGGTGATGATGACGCTTCCTGTTGACGTGGCGGTCTCGTATCCTAGGTCGGGTGTCGTGGAGGCTCCTCCGAGGCTGTGGCCGAGTCCGTCCTGCAAGACAGGACAGAGTCCGAGCCTTGGTCGGGCGAGGCGGAGATTATTCGGCAGAGGCCGAGGCGGAGTCCGAGCCCTGGGTCGGGCGAGGCGGAGGTCGCCGTCTTCCGGGGCCTTGGCCCGAGTCCGAGCCCTGGGTCGGGCGGAGCGGAGTTCGCCGTCTTCCGAGGCCTTAGCCTGAGTCCGAGCCCTGGGTCGGGCGGAGCGGAGTTCGCCGTCTTCCGAGGCCTTAGCCTGAGTCCGAGCCCTAGGTCGGGCGGAGCGGAGTCCGCCGTCTTCCGAGGCCTTAGCCTGAGTCCGAGCCCTGGGTCGGGCGAAGTCTCCTATGGCACCACTGGCGAAGTCTGGCCGCCCGTCGGTCTTACCTTTTGCGTTAAACGCCCTGGTGACTCGGTCGGTTGGTGCGGTGATTTAGTCAGGGTTTCTCCTTATCGGAGGCGGGGCCTAGGGCGAGCCGGGGATGCGCCTGCCGTGAAAGAGGAGACCTCAGGCGAGACGGAGTCATCTTAGGGTCGGCTGCCCTCGCCCGAGGCTAGGCTCGGGCGTGGCGTGGTCAAGTCACTCGTGTGGACTGATCCCTGACTTAATCAAACCCATCAGGCCTTTGCAGCTTTATGCTGATGGGGTTACCAGCTGAGAATTAGGCGTCTTGAGGGTACCCCTAATTATGGTCCCCGACAACGCGAACCTGTCATTTGCCTTCGCATCACACTTGTACTCCTGCCTTCCTCAAGACCGAAGGTACATCTGTCATTTATATTCATTCGTATTAATAGAAATGAAAATGATTCTATGTTAACATTTGAATGTCCATTTCATACTTCATGATTTATATGAATGCTTCATCCTACGTTATTATGTTTACGAAGGTGCGTCCTTCGTAACCTTCGTCCGAAGTTCCTTATGTCCCGAAGGGATATAATGAAGTGGAGGACGAAGGACCTTAATATTTAACATTTTCTGTGTTGCCTTGTTCTTAACTCTTAGCGTTTGAGAACAAGCCCCAACATGGGGGTTGTGTGGCCATTGATCATCGACCAGAGGCTCATACACCTCACCCCACATATGTTTACTTGTCGTAGATCACATTCTTGGATTTCTGGTGGAGACCATTTCTTGGTCAAAAATTCGTAGGTGTTAGCCTTCGATATTATTGAAAATGGTCGTTCATGGCTATTTTCGACAAAAATGGGGGTTGTGTGGCCATTGATCATCGACCAGAGGCTCATACACCTCACCCCACATATGTTTCCTTGCCATAGATCACATTCTTGGATTTCTGGTGGAGACCATTGAAAGTCGCCTAGAGGGGGGGTGAATAGGGCGAAACTGAAATTTACAAATATAAACACAACTACAAGCCGGGTTAGCGTTAGTAAAAAGAAACGAGTCCGCGAGAGAGGGTGGAAAACAAATCGCAAGCAAATGAAGAGTGTGACACGCGGATTTGTTTTACCGAGGTTCGGTTCTTGCAAACCTACTCCCCGTTGAGGAGGCCACAAAGGCCGGGTCTCTTTAACCCTTCCCTCTCTCAAACGATCCCACGGATCGAGTGAGCTTTCTCTTCTCAATCACTTGGAACACAAAGTTCCCACAAGGGCCACCACACAATTGGTGCCTCTTGCCTCGATTACAAGTGAGTGCTTGATCGTAATGAAAGAATCAAGAAAGCACGATTGCAAAAAGGCCAAGCGACAAGAGCGACGAATAACACACGGATCACTTTCTCTCTCAAGTCACTAATCACTAATGATCTCTTTTCTCAATTGTGAAACTTGGAGAGATGGAGGCTTTGAATGTGTCTTGGAATGGAATGCTAGCTCTTGTATTGAATGTTGAAGGTTGGAATGCTTGGATGAAGTGAATGGAGGTGGTTGGGGTTGTATTTATAGCCACCAACCACTTCCTAGCCGTTGCTCCATTCTGCTGAGCGCGGACGGTCCGCGTGCCAGGTCCGGACGGTCCGCCCCAGTAGATCAACGGCTGAAAATGCAACGGTCAGCAGTAACGGCTATATCAACGGCTATATTGCATTTAATGCGTTGTCAGATGTCAGACAGACCCAGTCGCGGACGGTCCGCGATCCTGGCCCGGACGGTCCGCGAACCCGCTATAATTCATTTCTCCGAACCCGTCACCTTCGGGTTTTTCGGTTTCTCACCTACCGGACGGTCCGCGCCAGAGGCCGGACGGTCCGCGCAAGGGCTCGGACGGTCTTTGCTTTTCCTCCGGACAGTCCATAGTGTAGACTTCGATTTTTGCATTGGTTCTGGCCGAGTGACATCCTTGTGTCGCGGACGGTCCGCCGCAAGGGCCCGGACAGTCCGCACTTGGCCTGTTTTTCCAAAAAGCTTCTCCTGTCCGGAATAATCTACGGTATTTCGGACAGTCGATTTAGTATGGTTATAGATGAACCTTTGGCACCTGTAGAACATATAATCTAGAGCAAAACTAGTCAGTCCAATTGTTTGTGTTGGGCAATTCAACCACCAAAATTATATAGGAACTAGGTGTAAGCCTAATTCCCTTTCAATCTCCCCCTTTTTGGTGATTGATGCCAACACAAACCAAAGCAAATGTAGAAGTGCATAATTGAACTAGTTTGCATAATGTAAGTGCAAAGGTTGCTTGGAATTGAGCCAATATAAATGCTTACAAGATATGCATGGATTGTTTCTTCATTTTTAACATTTTGGACCACGCTTGCACCACATGTTTTGTTTTTGCAAAATCTTTTGTAAATCTTTTCAAAGTTCTTTTGCAAATAGTCAAAGGCAAATGAATAAGATTTTGAGAAGCATTTTCAAGATTTGAAATTTTCTCCCCTTGTTTCAAATGCTTTTCCTTTGACTAAACAAAACTCCCCCTAAATGAGATTCTCCTCTTAGTGTTCAAGAGGGTTTTGATGTATCATTTTGAAATACTACTTTCTCCCCCTTTTGAACACAATAGGATACCAATTGAAAATATTCAACACTTATGTTAAGTTTTTGAAATTGGTGGTGGTGCGGTCCTTTTGCTTTGGGCTCTTACTTTCTCCCCCTTTGGCATGAATCGCCAAAAACGGAATCATTAGAGCCCTCGAAGTGCTTTCTTCCCCTTTGGTCATAAATAAATGAGTTAAGATTATACCAAAGACGAAGTCCTTTTGCTTGGTGCTCAAGTTTTCTCCCCCTTGAACGGAGAGTTGCTTGGAGCGACGGCGAAGGATGAGTTACGTAGTGGAAGCCTTTGTCTTCGCCGAAGACTCCAATTCCCTTTCAATACACCTATGACTTGGTTTGAAATAGACTTGAAAACACATTAGTCATAGCATATGAAAGAGACATGATCAAAGGTATATAAAATGAGCTATATGTGCAAGCTAGCAAAAGAAATTGCGCGAATCAAGAATATTGAGCTCATGCCTAAGTTTGTTAAAAGATTGTTCATCAAGAGGCTTGGTAAAGATATCGGCTAATTGATCTTTAGTATTAATGTAAGAAATCTCGATATCTCCCTTTTGTTGGTGATCCCTCAAAAAGTGATACCGAATGGCTATGTGTTTAGTGCGGCTATGCTCGACGGGATTGTCGGCCATTTTGATTGCACTCTCATTATCACATAGCAAAGGAACTTTGGTTAATTTGTAACCGTAGTCCCGCAGGGTTTGCCTCATCCAAAGCAATTGCGCGCAACAATGGCCTGCGGCAATATACTCGGCTTCGGCGGTGGAAAGAGCGACCGAATTTTGCTTCTTTGAAGCCCAAGACACCAAGGATCTTCCCAAGAACTGGCAAGTCCCCGATGTGCTCTTCCTATTGATTTTACACCCCGCCCAATCGGCATCCAAATAACCAATCAAATCAAATGTGGATCCCCAAGGATACCAAAGCCCAAACTTAGGAGTATAAGCCAAATATCTCAAGATTCGTTTTACGGCCGTAAGGTGAGCTTCCTTAGGGTCGGCTTGGAATCTTGCACACATGCATACGGAAAGCATAATATCCGGTCGAGATGCACATAAATAGAGTAAAGAACCTATCATCGACCGGTATACCTTTTGATCCACGGACTTACCTCCCGTGTCGAGGTCGAGATGCCCATTAGTTCCCATGGGTGTCTTGATGGGTTTGGCATCCTTCATCCCAAACTTGGTTAGAATGTCTTGAGTGTACTTCGTTTGGCTGATGAAGGTGCCCTCTTGGAGTTGTTTGACTTGGAATCCTAGAAAATACTTCAACTCCCCCATCATAGACATCTCGAACTTCTGTGTCATGATCCTACTAAACTCTTCACATGTAGACTCATTAGTAGACCCAAATATAATATCATCAACATAAATTTGGCATACAAACAAGTCATTTTCAAGAGTTTTAGTAAAGAGTGTGGGATCGGCCTTTCCGACTTTGAAGCCATTTGCAATAAGGAAATCTCTAAGGCATTCATACCATGCTCTTGGGGCTTGCTTGAGCCCATAAAGCGCCTTAGAGAGCTTATAGACATGGTTAGGATACTCACTGTCTTCAAAGCCGGGAGGTTGCTCAACATAGACCTCTTCCTTGATTGGTCCATTGAGGAAGGCACTTTTCACGTCCATTTGATAAAGCTTAAAGCCATGGTAAGTAGCATAGGCCAATAATATTCGAATTGACTCAAGCCTAGCTACGGGTGCATAGGTTTCACCGAAATCCAAACCTTCGACTTGGGAGTATCCCTTGGCCACAAGTCGAGCTTTGTTCCTTGTCACCACACCATGCTCATCTTGCTTGTTGCGGAAGACCCATTTGGTTCCTACAACATTTTGGTTAGGACGTGAACTAAATGCCATACCTCATTCCTAGTGAAGTTGTTGAGTTCCTCTTGCATTGCCACCACCCAATCCGAATCTTGAAGTGCTTCCTCTACCCTATGTGGCTCAATAGAGGAAACAAACGAGTAATGTTCGCAAAAGTGTGCAACACGAGATCTAGTGGTTACCCCCTTATGAATGTCGCCGAGGATGGTGTCGACGGGGTGATCTCGTTGGATTGCTTGGTGGACTCTTGGGTGTGGCGGCCTTTGCTCTTCATCCTCCTTGTCTTCCTCATTTGCATCTCCCCCTTGATCATTGCCATCATCTTGAGGTGGCTCATTTGCTTGATCTTCTACTTCATCAACTTGAGCTTCATCCTCATTTTGAGTTGGTGGAGATGCTTGCGTGGAGGAGGATGGTTGATCTTGTGTGTTTGGAGGCTCTTTGGATTCCTTAGGACACACATCCCCGATGGACATGTTCCTTAACGCGATGCACGGAGCCTCGTCATCACCTATCTCATCAAGATCAACATGCTCTACTTGAGAGCCGTTAGTTTCATCAAACACAACGTCACATGAGACTTCAACTAGTCCGGTGGACTTGTTAAAGACCCTATATGCCCTTGTGTTTGAGTCATAACCAAGTAAAAAGCCTTCTACAGTCTTAGGAGCAAATTTAGATTTTCTACCTCTTTTAACTAGAATAAAGCATTTGCTACCAAAGACTCTAAAATATGAAATGTTGGGCTTTTTACCGGTTAGGAGTTTATACGATGTCTTCTTGAGGATTCGGTGAAGATATAACCGGTTGATGGCGTAGCAAGCGGTGTTGACCGCCTCGGCCCAAAACCGATCTGAAGTCTTGTACTCATCAAGCATGGTCCTTGCCATGGTCCAATAGAGTTCTATTCTTCCTCTCCACTACACCATTTTGTTGAGGTGTGTAGGGAGAAGAGAACTCATGCCTGATTCCCTCCTCCTCAAGGAAGCCTTCGATTTGAGAGTTCTTGAACTCCGTCCCGTTGTCGCTTCTAATTTTCTTGATCCTTAAGCCGAACTCATTTTGAGCCCGTCTCAAGAATCCCTTTAAGGTTTCTTGGGTTTGAGATTTTTCCTGTAAAAAGAATACCCAAGTGAAGCGAGAATAATCATCCACAATAACTAGACAGTACTTACTCCCGCCGATGCTTATGTAGGCTATTGGGCCGAATAGATCCATGTGCAGGAGCTCCAGTGGCCTGTCGGTCGTCATTATGTTCTTATGCGGATGATGAGAGCCAACTTGCTTTCCTGCTTGGCATGCGCTACAAATCCTATCTTTCTCAAAATGAACATTTGTTAGTCCTAAAATGTGTTCTCCCTTTAGAAGCTTATGAAGATTCTTCATCCCAACATGAGCTAGTCGGCGGTGCCAGAGCCAACCCATGTTAGTCTTAGCAATTAAGCAAGTGTCGAGTTCAGCTCTATCAAATCTACCAAGTATAGCTGACCCTTCTAACACTCCTTTAAATGCTATTGAATCATCACTTCTTCTAAAGGCAGTGACACCTATATCAGTGAATAGACAGTTGTAGCCCATTTGACATAATTGGGAAACAGAAAGCAAGTTGTAATCTAAGGAATCAACAAGAAAAACATTGGAAATGGAATGGTCCGGAGATATAGCAATTTTACCCAAACCTTTGACCAAACCTTGATTTCCATCCCCGAATGTGATAGCTCGTTGGGGATCTTGGTTTTTCTCATAGGAGGAGAACATTTTCTTCTCCCTTGTCATGTGGTTCGTGCACCCGCTGTCGAGTATCCAACTTGAGCCCCCGGATGCATAAACCTACAAAACACGTTAGTTCTTGACTTTAGGTACCCAAATGGTTTTGGGTCCTTTGGCACTAGACACAAGAACTTTGGGTACCCAAACACAAGTCTTTGACCCCTTGTGCTTGCCCCCAACATATTTGGCAACTACCTTGCCGGATTTGTTAGTTAAAACATAAGATGCATCAAAAGTTTTAAAGGAAATGTTTTGATCATTTGATGCACTAGGAGTTTTCTTTCTAGACAACCTAGCACGGGTTGGTTGCCTAGAGCTAGATGTCTCACTCTTATACATAAAAGCATGGTTAGAACCAGAGTGAGACTTCCTAGAATGAATTTTTCTAATTTTGTCCTCGGGATAACCGGGCAGGGTATAAAATGTAACCCTCGTTATCCTGAGGCATGGGAGCCTTGCCCTTAACAAATTGGACAATCTTTTAGGAGGGGCATTAAGTTTGACATTGTCTCCCCTTTGGAAGCCAATGCCATCCTTGATGCCAGGGCGTCTCCCATTATAAAGCATGCTACGAGCAAATTTAAATTTCTCCATTTTCTAGGTTGTGCTCGGCAATTTTAGCATCTAATTTAGCTATATGATCATTTTGTTGTTTAATTAAAATCATGTGATCATGAATAGCATCTACATCAATATCTCTACATCTAGTGCAAATAGTGACATGCTCAATGGTAGATGTAGAGGGTTTGCAAGAATTAAGTTCAACAATCTTAGCATGAAGTATATCATTCTTATCATCTAAGATCGGAAATTGTAATTTTGCAAACATCAAAATCTTTAGCCTTAGCAAGCAATTTTTATTTTTCATCTCTAAGGCTAGCAAGGGAAATGTTTAATTCATCAATCCTAGCAAGCAAATCATCATTATTATCTCTAGGATTGGGAATTGAAACATTGCAAACATGTGAATCAACCTTATTTAAACTAGCATTTTCATTCCTAAGGTTGTCAATCATCTCACGGCAAGTGCTTAGCTCACTAGATAATTTTTCACATTTTCTACTTCTAGAGCATAAGCATTTTTAACCTTAACATGCTTCTTATTTTCTTTAATAAGGAAGTCCTCTTGGTGTCCAAGAGATCATCCTTTTCATGAATGGCACTAATCAATTCATTAAGTTTTTCTTTTTGTTGCATGTTGAGGTTGGCAAAAAGAGAGCGCAAGTTATCCTCCTCATCACTAGCATTATCATCACTAGAAGACTCATATTTAGTGGATGATTTGGATTTTACCTTCTTTTTGCCTGTCCTTTGCCATGAGGCACTTGTGGCCGACGTTTGGGAAGAGAAGTCCCTTGGTGACGGCGATGTTGGCGGCGTCCTCGTCGGTCGGAGGAGTCGCTTGAGCTTTCGTCGGAATCCCACTCCCGACAAACATGGGCATCTCCGCCCTTCTTCTTGTAGTACCTCTTCTTCTCCTTTCTTCTCCCTTTCTTGTCGTTGCCTCGGTCACTGTCACTTGATATAGGACAGTTAGCAATAAAATGACCGGGCTTACCACATTTGTAGCAAACCTTCTTGGAGCGGGACTTGTAGTCTTTCCCCTCCTCTGTTTGAGGATTTGGCGGAAGCTCTTGATGACTAGCGCCATTTCTTCATTGTCAAGCTTGGAGGCGTCTATTGGTTGTCGATTTGGTGTAGACTCCTCCTTCTTTTCTTCCGTCGCTTTGAATGCGACTGGGTTGAGCTTCGGATGTAGATGGATCATCAAGCTCGTTGATCTTCCTTGAGCCTTCGACCATGCACTCAAAACTTACAAAATGCCCGATAACTTCCTCGGGGGTCATTTTAGTATATCTACGATTACCATGAATTAATTGAACTTGAGTAGGGTTAAGGAAAATAAGAGATCTTAGAATAACCTTAACCACCTCGTGGTCATCCCACTTTACTGCTCCCGAGGTTGCGCACTTGGTTCACCAAGGTCTTGAGCCGGTTGTACATATGTTGTGGCTCCTCCCCTTTGCGAAGCCGGAACCGACCGAGCTCCCCCTCGATCGTTTCCCGCTTGGTGATCTTGGTGAGCTCGTCTCCCTCGTGCGCGGTTTTGAGCACATCCCAAACCTACTTGACGCTCTTCAACCCTTGAACTTGTTATACTCCTCTCTACTCAAAGAGGCGAGGAGTATTGTTGTCGCTTGAGAGTTGAAGTGCTCGATTTGGGCCACCTCATCCTCGTCATAGTCTTTATCCCCTACTGACGGTACCTGTGCACCAAACTCAACAACATCTCATATACTTTTGTGGAGTGAGGTTAGATGAAATCTCATTAATCACTCCACCTAGCATAATCTTCACCATCAAAAGTTGGTGGTTTGCCTAATGGGGACGGAAAGTAGAGGGTGCATGTTTAGAAATGCGAGAATAGTGTAGGGGGATCTTACTAAACTTCTTACGCTCTTGGCGTTTAGAAGTTACGGAGGGTGCATCGGAGTCGGAGGTTGATGTTGATGAAGTGTCGGTCTCGTAGTAGACCACTTTCCTCATCCTCTTTTGCTTGTCCCCGCTTCGATGCGGCTTGTGGGAAGAAGATTTTCCTTCTTCTCTTTGTGGTGAGAAGAAGATTTCTTCTCCTTCCCTTTGTTGGAGGAGCTCTTCTTCTTCTCCCTCCTTTTGGTGCGGGACTCTTCCGATGAAGTGCTCCCGTGGCTTGTAGTGGGCTTTTCGCCGGTCTCCATCTCCTTCTTGGCGTGATCTCCCGACATCACTTCGAGCGGTTAGGCTCTAATGAAGCACCGAGCTTTGATACCAATTGAAAGTCGCCTAGAGGGGGGGTGAATAGGGCGAAACTGAAATTTACAAATATAAACACAACTACAAGCCGGGTTAGCGTTAGTAATAAAGAAACGAGTCCGCGAGAGAGGGTGGAAAACAAATCGCAAGCAAATGAAGAGTGTGACACGCGGATTTGTTTTACTGAGGTTCGGTTCTTGCAAACCTACTCCCCGTTGAGGAGGCCACAAAGGCCGGGTCTCTTTCAACCCTTCCCTCTCTCAAACGATCCCACGGATCGAGTGAGCTTTCTCTTCTCAATCACTTGGAACACAAAGTTCCCACAAGGGCCACCACACAATTGGTGCCTCTTGCCTCGATTACAAGTGAGTGCTTGATCGTAATGAAAGAATCAAGAAAGCACGATTGCAAAAAGGCCAAGCGACAAGAGCGACGAATAACACACGGATCACTTTCTCTCTCAAGTCACTAATCACTAATGATCTCTTTTCTCAATTGTGAAACTTGGAGAGATGGAGGCTTTGAATGTGTCTTGGAATGGAATGCTAGCTCTTGTATTGAATGTTGAAGGTTGGAATGCTTGGATGAAGTGAATGGAGGTGGTTGGGGTTGTATTTATAGCCACCAACCACTTCCTAGCCGTTGCTCCATTCTGCTGAGCGCGGACGGTCCGCGTGCCAGGTCCGGACGGTCCGCCCCAGTATATCAACGGCTGAAAATGCAACGGTCAGCAGTAACGGCTATATCAACGGCTATATGGCATTTAATGCGTTGTCAGATGTCAGACAGACGCAGTCGCGGACGGTCCGCGATCCTGGCCCGGACGGTCCGCGAACCTGCTATAATTCATTTCTCCGAACCCGTCACCTTCGGGTTTTTCGGTTTCTCACCTACCGGACGGTCCGCGCCAGAGGCCGGACGGTCCGCGCAAGGGCTCGGACGGTCTTTGCTTTTCCTCCGGACAGTCCATAGTGTAGACTTCGATTTTTGCATTGGTTCTGGCCGAGTGACATCCTTGTGTCGCGGACGGTCCGCCGCAAGGGCCCGGACAGTCCGCGCTTGGCCTGTTTTTTCCAAAAAGCTTCTCCTGTCCGGAATAATCTACGGTATTTCGGACAGTCGATTTAGTATGGTTATAGATGAACCTTTGGCACCTGTAGAACATATAATCTAGAGCAAAACTAGTCAGTCCAATTGTTTGTGTTGGGCAATTCAACCACCAAAATTATATAGGAACTAGGTGTAAGCCTAATTCCCTTTCAATCTCACCCTTTTTGGTGATTGATGCCAACACAAACCAAAACAAATGTAGAAGTGCATAATTGAACTAGTTTGCATAATGTAAGTGCAAAGGTTGCTTGGAATTGAGCCAATATAAATGCTTACAAGATATGCATGGATTGTTTCTTCATTTTTAACATTTTGGACCACGCTTGCACCACATGTTTTGTTTTTGCAAAATCTTTTGTAAATCTTTTCAAAGTTCTTTTGCAAATAGTCAAAGGCAAATGAATAAGATTTTGAGAAGCATTTCAAGATTTGAAATTTTCTCCCCCTGTTTCAAATGCTTTTCCTTTGACTAAACAAAACTCCCCCTAAATGAGATTCTCCTCTTAGTGTTCAAGAGGGTTTTGATGTATCATTTTGAAATACTACTTTCTCCCCCTTTTGAACACAATAGGATACCAATTGAAAATATTCAACACTTAAGTTATGTTTTTGAAATTGGTGGTGGTGCGGTCCTTTTGGTTTGGGCTCTTACTTTCTCCCCCTTTGGCATGAATCGCCAAAAACGGAATCATTAGAGCCCTCGAAGTGCTTTCTTCCCCTTTGGTCATAAATAAATGAGTTAAGATTATACCAAAGACGAAGTCCTTTTGCTTGGTGCTCAAGTTTTCTCCCCCTTGAACGGAGAGTTGCTTGGAGCGACGGCGAAGGATGAGCTACGTAGTGGAAGCCTTTGTCTTCGCCGTAGACTCCAATTCCCTTTCAATACACCTATGACTTGGTTTGAAATAGACTTGAAAACACATTAGTCATAGCATATGAAAGAGACATGATCAAAGGTATATAAAATGAGCTATATGTGCAAGCTAGCAAAAGAAATTGCGCGAATCAAGAATATTGAGCTCATGCCTAAGTTTGTTAAAAGATTGTTCATCAAGAGGCTTGGTAAAGATATCGGCTAATTGATCTTTAGTATTAATGTAAGAAATCTCGATATCTCCCTTTTGTTGGTGATCCCTCAAAAAGTGATACCGAATGGCTATGTGTTTAGTGCGGCTATGCTCGACGGGATTGTCGGCCATTTTGATTGCACTCTCATTATCACATAGCAAAGGAACTTTGGTTAATTTGTAACCGTAGTCCCGCAGGGTTTGCCTCATCCAAAGCAATTGCGCGCAACAATGGCCTGCGGCAATATACTCGGCTTCGGCGGTGGAAAGAGCGACCGAATTTTGCTTCTTTGAAGCCCAAGACACCAAGGATCTTCCCAAGAACTGGCAAGTCCCCGATGTGCTCTTCCTATTGATTTTACACCCCGCCCAATCGGCATCCAAATAACCAATCAAATCAAATGTGGATCCCCAAGGATACCAAAGCCCAAACTTAGGAGTATAAGCCAAATATCTCAAGATTCGTTTTAACGGCCGTAAGGTGAGCTTCCTTAGGGTCGGCTTGGAATCTTGCACACATGCATACGGAAAGCATAATATCCGGTCGAGATGCACATAAATAGAGTAAAGAACCTATCATCGACCGGTATACCTTTTGATCCACGGACTTACCTCCCGTGTCGAGGTCGAGATGCCCATTAGTTCCCATGGGTGTCTTGATGGGTTTGGCATCCTTCATCCCAAACTTGGTTAGAATGTCTTGAGTGTACTTCGTTTGGCTGATGAAGGTGCCCTCTTGGAGTTGTTTGACTTGGAATCCTAGAAAATACTTCAACTCCCCCATCATAGACATCTCGAACTTCTGTGTCATGATCCTACTAAACTCTTCACATGTAGACTCATTAGTAGACCCAAATATAATATCATCAACATAAATTTGGCATACAAACAAGTCATTTTCAAGAGTTTTAGTAGAGAGTGTGGGATTGGCCTTTCCGACTTTGAAGCCATTTGCAATAAGGAAATCACTAAGGCATTCATACCATGCTCTTGGGGCTTGCTTGAGCCCATAAAGCGCCTTAGAGAGCTTATACACATGGTTAGGATACTCACTGTCTTCAAAGCCGGGAGGTTGCTCAACATAGACCTCTTCCTTGATTGGTCCATTGAGGAAGGCACTTTTCACGTCCATTTGATAAAGCTTAAAGCCATGGTAAGTAGCATAGGCCAATAATATTCGAATTGACTCAAGCCTAGCTACGGGTGCATAGGTTTCACCGAAATCCAAACCTTCGACTTGGGAGTATCCCTTGGCCACAAGTCGAGCTTTGTTCCTTGTCACCACACCATGCTCATCTTGCTTGTTGCGGAAGACCCATTTGGTTCCTACAACATTTTGG
This sequence comes from Zea luxurians, assembly GCA_029449295.1. NCBI lineage: Eukaryota > Viridiplantae > Streptophyta > Magnoliopsida > Poales > Poaceae > Zea > Zea luxurians. The sequence goes on from JAOPSE010002526.1 coordinate 15,740, forward strand.
TTAGGACGTGGAACTAAATGCCATACCTCATTCCTAGTGAAGTTGTTGAGTTCCTCTTGCATTGCCACCACCCAATCCGAATCTTGAAGTGCTTCCTCTACCCTATGTGGCTCAATAGAGGAAACAAACGAGTAATGTTCGCAAAAGTGTGCAACACGAGATCTAGTGGTTACCCCCTTATGAATGTCGCCGAGGATGGTGTCGACGGGGTGATCTCGTTGGATTACTTGGTGGACTCTTGGGTGTGGCGGCCTTTGCTCTTCATCCTCCTTGTCTTCCTCATTTGCATCTCCCCCTTGATCATTGCCATCATCTTGAGGTGGCTCATTTGCTTGATCTTCTACTTCATCAACTTGAGCTTCATCCTCATTTTGAGTTGGTGGAGATGCTTGCGTGGAGGAGGATGGTTGATCTTGTGTGTTTGGAGGCTCTTTGGATTCCTTAGGACACACATCCCCGATGGACATGTTCCTTAACGCGATGCACGGAGCCTCGTCATCACCTATCTCATCAAGATCAACATGCTCTACTTGAGAGCCGTTAGTTTCATCAAACACAACGTCACATGAGACTTCAACTAGTCCGGTGGACTTGTTAAAGACCCTATATGCCCTTGTGTTTGAGTCATAACCAAGTAAAAAGCCTTCTGCAGTCTTAGGAGCAAATTTAGATTTTCTACCTCTTTTAACTAGAATAAAGCATTTGCTACCAAAGACTCTAAAATATGAAATGTTGGGCTTTTTACCGGTTAGGAGTTCATAAGATGTCTTCTTGAGGATTCGGTGAAGATATAACCGGTTGATGGCGTAGCAAAAGCGGTGTTGACCGCCTCGGCCCAAAACCGATCTGAAGTCTTGTACTCATCAAGCATGGTCCTTGCCATGTCCAATAGAGTTCTATTCTTCCTCTCCACTACACCATTTTGTTGAGGTGTGTAGGGAGAAGAGAACTCATGCCTGATTCCCTCCTCCTCAAGGAAGCCTTCGATTTGAGAGTTCTTGAACTCCGTCCCGTTGTCGCTTCTAATTTTCTTGATCCTTAAGCCGAACTCATTTTGAGCCCGTCTCAAGAATCCCTTTAAGGTTTCTTGGGTTTGAGATTTTTCCTGTAAAAAGAATACCCAAGTGAAGCGAGAATAATCATCCACAATAACTAGACAGTACTTACTCCCGCCGATGCTTATGTAGGCTATTGGGCCGAATAGATCCATGTGCAGGAGCTCTAGTGGCCTGTCGGTCGTCATTATGTTCTTATGCGGATGATGAGAGCCAACTTGCTTTCCTGCTTGGCATGCGCTACAAATCCTATCTTTCTCAAAATGAACATTTGTTAGTCCTAAAATGTGTTCTCCCTTTAGAAGCTTATGAAGATTCTTCATCCCAACATGAGCTAGTCGGCGGTGCCAGAGCCAACCCATGTTAGTCTTAGCAATTAAGCAAGTGTCGAGTTCAGCTCTATCAAAATCTACCAAGTATAGCTGACCCTTCTAACACTCCCTTAAATGCTATTGAATCATCACTTCTTCTAAAGACAGTCAGTGAATAGACAGTTGTAGCCCATTTGACATAATTGGGAAACAGAAAGCAAGTTGTAATCTAAGGAATCAACAAGAAAAACATTGGAAATGGAATGGTCCGGAGATATAGCAATTTTACCCAAACCTTTGACCAAACCTTGATTTCCATCCCCGAATGTGATAGCTCGTTGGGGATCTTGGTTTTTCTCATAGGAGGAGAACATTTTCTTCTCCCCTGTCATGTGGTTCGTGCACCCGCTGTCGAGTATCCAACTTGAGCCCCCGGATGCATAAACCTACAAAACAAGTTTAGTTCTTGACTTTAGGTACCCAAATGGTTTTGAGTCCTTTGGCATTAGACACAAGAACTTTGGGTACCCAAACACAAGTCTTTGACCCCTTGTGCTTGCCCCCAACATATTTGGCAACTACCTTGCCGGATTTGTTAGTTAAAACATAAGATGCATCAAAAGTTTTAAAGGAAACGTTTTGATCATTTGATGCACTAGGAGTTTTCTTTCTAGACAACCTAGCACGGGTTGGTTGCCTAGAGCTAGATGTCTCACTCTTATACATAAAAGCATGGTTAGAACCAGAGTGAGACTTCCTAGAATGAATTTTTCTAATTTTGTCCTCGGGATAACCGGCAGGGTATAAAATGTAACCCTCGTTATCCTGAGGCATGGGAGCCTTGCCCTTAACAAAATTGGACAATCTTTTAGGAGGGGCATTAAGTTTGACATTGTCTCCCCTTTGGAAGCCAATGCCATCCTTGATGCCAGGGCGTCTCCCATTATAAAGCATGCTACGAGCAAATTTAAATTTCTCATTTTCTAGGTTGTGCTCGGCAATTTTAGCATCTAATTTAGCTATATGATCATTTTGTTGTTTAATTAAAATCATGTGATCATGAATAGCATCTACATCAATATCTCTACATCTAGTGCAAATAGTGACATGCTCAATGGTAGATGTAGAGGGTTTGCAAGAATTAAGTTCAACAATCTTAGCATGAAGTATATCATTCTTATCTCTAAGATCGGAAATTGTAATTTTGCAAACATCAAAATCTTTAGCCTTAGCAAGCAATTTTTTATTTTCATCTCTAAGGCTAGCAAGGGAAATGTTTAATTCATCAATCCTAGCAAGCAAATCATCATTATTATCTCTAGGATTGGGAATTGAAACATTGCAAACATGTGAATCAACCTTATTTAAACTAGCATTTTCATTCCTAAGGTTGTCAATCATCTCACGGCAAGTGCTTAGCTCACTAGATAATTTTTCACATTTTTCTACTTCTAGAGCATAAGCATTTTTAACCTTAACATGCTTCTTATTTTCTTTAATAAGGAAGTCCTCTTGGGTGTCCAAGAGATCATCCTTTTCATGAATGGCACTAATCAATTCATTAAGTTTTTCTTTTTGTTGCATGTTGAGGTTGGCAAAAAGAGAGCGCAAGTTATCCTCCTCATCACTAGCATTATCATCACTAGAAGACTCATATTTAGTGGATGATTTGGATTTTACCTTCTTTTTGCCGTCCTTTGCCATGAGGCACTTGTGGCCGACGTTTGGGAAGAGAAGTCCCTTGGTGACGGTGATGTTGGCGGCGTCCTCGTCGTCGGAGGAGCCGCTTGAGCTTTCGTCGGAATCCCACTCCCGACAAACATGGGCATCTCCGCCCTTCTTCTTGTAGTACCTCTTCTTCTCCTTTCTTCTCCCTTTCTTGTCGTTGCCTCGGTCACTGTCACTTGATATAGGACATTTAGCAATAAAATGACCGGGCTTACCACATTTGTAGCAAACCTTCTTGGAGCGGGACTTGTAGTCTTTCCCCCTCCTCTGTTTGAGGATTTGGCGGAAGCTCTTGATGACTAGCGCCATTTCTTCATTGTCAAGCTTGGAGGCGTCTATTGGTTGTCGATTTGGTGTAGACTCCTCCTTTTCTTCCGTCGCTTTGAATGCGACGGGTTGAGCTTCGGATGTAGATGGATCATCAAGCTCGTTGATCTTCCTTGAGCCTTCGACCATGCACTCAAAACTTACAAAATGCCCGATAACTTCCTCGGGGGTCATTTTAGTATATCTACGATTACCATGAATTAATTGAACTTGAGTAGGGTTAAGGAAAGTAAGAGATCTTAGAATAACCTTAACCACCTCGTGGTCATCCCACTTTACGCTCCCGAGGTTGCGCACTTGGTTCACCAAGGTCTTGAGCCGGTTGTACATATGTTGTGGCTCCTCCCCTTTGCGAAGCCGGAACCGACCGAGCTCCCCCTCGATCGTTTCCCGCTTGGTGATCTTGGTGAGCTCGTCTCCCTCGTGCACGGTTTTGAGCACATCCCAAACCTCCTTGGCGCTCTTCAACCCTTGAACTTTGTTATACTCCTCTCTACTCAAAGAGGCGAGGAGTATTGTTGTCGCTTGAGAGTTGAAGTGCTCGATTTGGGCCACCTCATCCTCGTCATAGTCTTTATCCCCTACTGACGGTACCTGTGCACCAAACTCAACAACATCTCATATACTTTTGTGGAGTGAGGTTAGATGAAATCTCATTAAATCACTCCACCTAGCATAATCTTCACCATCAAAAGTTGGTGGTTTGCCTAATGGGACGGAAAGTAGAGGTGCATGTTTAGAAATGCGAGAATAGTGTAGGGGGATCTTACTAAACTTCTTACGCTCTTGGCGTTTAGAAGTTACGGAGGGCGCATCGGAGTCGGAGGTTGATGTTGATGAAGTGTCGGTCTCGTAGTAGACCACTTTCCTCATCCTCTTTTGCTTGTCCCCGCTTCGATGCGGCTTGTGGGAAGAAGATTTTTCCTTCTTCTCTTTGTGGTGAGAAGAAGATTTCTTCTCCTTCCCTTTGTTGGAGGAGCTCTTCTTCTTCTCCCTCCTTTTGGTGCGGGACTCTTCCGATGAAGTGCTCCCGTGGCTTGTAGTGGGCTTTTCGCCGGTCTCCATCTCCTTCTTGGCGTGATCTCCCGACATCACTTCGAGCGGTTAGGCTCTAATGAAGCACCGAGCTTTGATACCAATTGAAAGTCGCCTAGAGGGGGGTGAATAGGGTGAAACTGAAATTTACAAATATAAACACAACTACAAGCCGGGTTAGCGTTAGTAATAAAGAAACGAGTCCGCGAGAGAGGGTGGAAAACAAATCGCAAGCAAATGAAGAGTGTGACACGCGGATTTGTTTTACCGAGGTTCGGTTCTTGCAAACCTACTCCCCGTTGAGGAGGCCACAAAGGCCGGGTCTCTTTCAACCCTTCCCTCTCTCAAACGATCCCACGGATCGAGTGAGCTTTCTCTTCTCAATCACTTGGAACACAAAGTTCCCACAAGGGCCACCACACAATTGGTGCCTCTTGCCTCGATTACAAGTGAGTGCTTGATCGTAATGAAAGAATCAAGAAAGCACGATTGCAAAAAGGCCAAGCGACAAGAGCGACGAATAACACACGGATCACTTTCTCTCTCAAGTCACTAATCACTAATGATCTCTTTTCTCAATTGTGAAACTTGGAGAGATGGAGGCTTTGAATGTGTCTTGGAATGGAATGCTAGCTCTTGTATTGAATGTTGAAGGTTGGAATGCTTGGATGAAGTGAATGGAGGTGGTTGGGGTTGTATTTATAGCCACCAACCACTTCCTAGCCGTTGCTCCATTCTGCTGAGCGCGGACGGTCCGCGTGCCAGGTCCGGACGGTCCGCCCCAGTAGATCAACGGCTGAAAATGCAACGGTCAGCAGTAACGGCTATATCAACGGCTATATTGCATTTAATGCGTTGTCAGATGTCAGACAGACCCAGTCGCGGACGGTCCGCGATCCTGGCCCGGACGGTCCGCGAACCCGCTATAATTCATTTCTCCGAACCCGTCACCTTCGGGTTTTTCGGTTTCTCACCTACCGGACGGTCCGCGCCAGAGGCCGGACGGTCCGCGCAAGGGCTCGGATGGTCTTTGCTTTTCCTCCGGACAGTCCATAGTGTAGACTTCGATTTTTTGCATTGGTTCTGGCCGAGTGACATCCTTGTGTCGCGGACGGTCCCCCGCAAGGGCCCGGACAGTCTGCGCTTGGCCTGTTTTTCCAAAAAGCTTCTCCTGTCCGGAATAATCTACGGTATTTTGGACAGTCGATTTAGTATGGTTATAGATGAACCTTTGGCACCTGTAGAACATATAATCTAGAGCAAAACTAGTCAGTCCAATTGTTTGTGTTGGGCAATTCAACCACCAAAATTATATAGGAACTAGGTGTAAGCCTAATTCCCTTTCAATCTCCCCCTTTTTGGTGATTGATGCCAACACAAACCAAAGCAAATGTAGAAGTGCATAATTGAACTAGTTTGCATAATGTAAGTGCAAAGATTGCTTGGAATTGAGCCAATATAAATGCTTACAAGATATGCATGGATTGTTTCTTCATTTTTAACATTTTGGACCACGCTTGCACCACATGTTTTGTTTTTGCAAAATCTTTTGTAAATCTTTTCAAAGTTCTTTTGCAAATAGTCAAAGGCAAATGAATAAGATTTTGAGAAGCATTTTCAAGATTTGAAATTTTCTCCCCCTGTTTCAAATGCTTTTCCTTTGACTAAACAAAACTCCCCCTAAATGAGATTCTCCTCTTAGTGTTCAAGAGGGTTTTGATGTATCATTTTGAAATACTACTTTCTCCCCCTTTTGAACACAATAGGATACCAATTGAAAATATTCAACACTTAAGTTAAGTTTTTGAAATTGGTGGTGGTGCGGTCCTTTTGCTTTGGGCTCTTACTTTCTCCCCCTTTGGCATGAATCGCCAAAAACGGAATCATTAGAGCCCTCGAAGTGCTTTGTTCCCCTTTGGTCATAAATAAATGAGTTAAGATTATACCAAAGACGAAGTCCTTTTGCTTGGTGCTCAAGTTTTCTCCCCCTTGAACGGAGAGTTGCTTGGAGCGACGGCGAAGGATGAGTTACGTACTGGAAGCCTTTGTCTTCGCCGAAGACTCCAATTCCCTTTCAATACACCTATGACTTGGTTTGAAATAGACTTGAAAACACATTAGTCATAGCATATGAAAGAGACATGATCAAAGGTATATAAAATGAGCTATATGTGCAAGCTAGCAAAAGAAATTGCGCGAATCAAGAATATTGAGCTCATGCCTAAGTTTGTTAAAAGATTGTTCATCAAGAGGCTTGGTAAAGATATCGGCTAATTGATCTTTAGTATTAATGTAAGAAATCTCGATATCTCCCTTTTGTTGGTGATCCCTCAAAAAGTGATACCGAATGACTATGTGTTTAGTGCGGCTATGCTCGACGGGATTGTCGGCCATTTTGATTGCACTCTCATTATCACATAGCAAAGGAACTTTGGTTAATTTGTAACCGTAGTCCCGCAGGGTTTGCCTCATCCAAAGCAATTGCGCGCAACAATGGCCTGCGGCAATATACTCGGCTTCGGCGGTGGAAAGAGCGACCGAATTTTGCTTCTTTGAAGCCCAAGACACCAAGGATCTTCCCAAGAACTGGCAAGTCCCCGATGTGCTCTTCCTATTGATTTTACACCCCGCCCAATCGGCATCCGAATAACCAATCAAATCAAATGTGGATCCCCAAGGATACCAAAGCCCAAACTTAGGAGTATAAGCCAAATATCTCAAGATTCGTTTTACTGCCGTAAGGTGAGCTTCCTTAGGGTCGGCTTGGAATCTTGCACACATGCATACGGAAAGCATAATATCCGGTCGAGATGCACATAAATAGAGTAAAGAACCTATCATCGACCGGTATACCTTTTGATCCACGGACTTACCTCCCGTGTCGAGGTCGAGATGCCCATTAGTTCCCATGGGTGTCTTGATGGGTTTGGCATCCTTCATCCCAAACTTGGTTAGAATGTCTTGAGTGTACTTCGTTTGGCTGATGAAGGTGCCCTCTTGGAGTTGTTTGACTTGGAATCCTAGAAAATACTTCAACTCCCCCATCATAGACATCTCGAACTTCTGTGTCATGATCCTACTAAACTCTTCACATGTAGACTCATTAGTAGACCCAAATATAATATCATCAACATAAATTTGGCATACAAACAAGTCATTTTCAAGAGTTTTAGTAAAGAGTGTGGGATCGGCCTTTCCGACTTTGAAGCCATTTGCAATAAGGAAATCTCTAAGGCATTCATACCATGCTCTTGGGGCTTGCTTGAGCCCATAAAGCGCCTTAGAGAGCTTATAGACATGGTTAGGATACTCACTGTCTTCAAAGCCGGGAGGTTGCTCAACATAGACCTCTTCCTTGATTGGTCCATTGAGGAAGGCACTTTTCACGTCCATTTGATAAAGCTTAAAGCCATGGTAAGTAGCATAGGCCAATAATATTCGAATTGACTCAAGCCTAGCTACGGGTGCATAGGTTTCACCGAAATCCAAACCTTCGACTTGGGAGTATCCCTTGGCCATAAGTCGAGCTTTGTTCCTTGTCACCACACCATGCTCATCTTGCTTGTTGCGGAAGACCCATTTTGTTCCTACAACATTTTGGTTAGGACGTGGAACTAAATGGCATACCTCATTCCTAGTGAAGTTGTTGAGTTCCTCTTGCATTGCCACCACCCAATCCGAATCTTGAAGTGCTTCCTCTACCCTGTGTGGCTCAATAGAGGAAACAAACGAGTAATGTTCGCAAAAGTGTGCAACACGAGATCTAGTGGTTACCCCCTTATGAATGTCGCCGAGGATGGTGTCGACGGGGTGATCTCAATGGATTGCTTGGTGGACTCTTGGGTGTGGCGGCCTTTGCTCTTCATCCTCCTTGTCTTCCTCATTTGCATCTCCCCCTTGATCATTGCCATCATCTTGAGGTGGCTCATTTGCTTGATCTTCTACTTCATCAACTTGAGCTTCATCCTCATTTTGAGTTGGTGGAGATGCTTGCGTGGAGGAGGATGGTTAATCTTGTGTGTTTGGAGGCTCTTTGGTTTCCTTAGGACACACATCCCCGATGGACATGTTCCTTAACGCGATGCACGGAGCCTCGTCATCACCTATCTCATCAAGATCAACATGCTCTACTTGAGAGCCATTAGTTTCATCAAACACAACGTCACATGAGACTTCAACTAGTCTGGTGGACTTGTTAAAGACCCTATATGCCCTTGTGTTTGAGTCATAACCAAGTAAAAAGCCTTCTACAGTCTTAGGAGCAAATTTAGATTTTCTACCTCTTTTAACTAGAATAAAGCATTTGCTACCAAAGACTCTAAAATATGAAATGTTGGGCTTTTTACCGGTTAGGAGTTCATACGATGTCTTCTTGAGGATTCGGTGAAGATATAACCGGTTGATGGCGTAGCAAGCGGTGTTGACCGCCTCGGCCCAAAACCGATCCGAAGTCTTGTACTCATCAAGCATGGTCCTTGCCATGTCCAATAGAGTTCTATTCTTCCTCTCCACTACACCATTTTGTTGAGGTGTGTAGGGAGAAGAGAACTCATGCTTGATTCCCTCCTCCTCAAGGAAGCCTTCGATTTGAGAGTTCTTGAACTCCGTCCCGTTGTCGCTTCTAATTTTCTTGATCCTTAAGCCGAACTCATTTTGAGCCCGTCTCAAGAATCCCTTTAAGGTTTCTTGGGTTTGAGATTTTTCCTGTAAAAAGAATACCCAAGTGAAGCGAGAATAATCATCCACAATAACTAGACAGTACTTACTCCCGCCGATGCTTATGTAGGCTATTGGGCCGAATAGATCCATGTGCAGGAGCTCCAGTGGCCTGTCGGTCGTCATTATGTTCTTATGCGGATGATGAGAGCCAACTTGCTTTCCTGCTTGGCATGCGCTACAAATCCTATCTTTCTCAAAATGAACATTTGTTAGTCCTAAAATGTGTTCTCCCTTTAGAAGCTTATGAAGATTCTTCATCCCAACATGAGCTAGTCGGCGGTGCCAGAGCCAACCCATGTTAGTCTTAGCAATTAAGCAAGTGTCGAGTTCAGCTCTATCAAAATCTACCAAGTATAGCTGACCCTTCTAACACTCCCTTAAATGCTATTGAATCATCACTTCTTCTAAAGACAGTGACACCTATATCAGTGAATAGACATTTGTAGCCCATTTGACATAATTGGGAAACAGAAAGCAAGTTGTAATCTAAGGAATCAACAAGAAAAACATTGGAAATGGAATGGTCCGGAGATATAGCAATTTTACCCAAACCTTTGACCAAACCTTGATTTCCATCCCCGAATGTGATAGCTCGTTGGGGATCTTGGTTTTTCTCATAGGAGGAGAACATTTTCTTCTCCCCTGTCATGTGGTTCGTGCACCCGCTGTCGAGTATCCAACTTGAGCCCCCGGATGCATAAACCTACAAAACAAGTTTAGTTCTTGACTTTAGGTACCCAAATGGTTTTGGGTCCTTTGGCATTAGACACAAGAACTTTGGGTACCCAAACACAAGTCTTTGACCCCTTGTGCTTGCCCCCAACATATTTGGCAACTACCTTGCCGGATTTGTTAGTTAAAACATAAGATGCATCAAAAGTTTTAAAGGAAATGTTTTGATCATTTGATGCACTAGGAGTTTTCTTTCTAGACAACCTAGCACGGGTTGGTTGCCTAGAGCTAGATGTCTCACTCTTATACATAAAAGCATGGTTAGAACCAGAGTGAGACTTCCTAGAATGAATTTTTCTAATTTTGTCCTCGGGATAACCGGCAGGGTATAAAATGTAACCCTCGTTATCCTGAGGCATGGGAGCCTTGCCCTTAACAAAATTGGACAATCTTTTAGGAGGGGCATTAAGTTTGACATTGTCTCCCCTTTGGAAGCCAATGCCATCCTTGATGCCAGGGCGTCTCCCATTATAAAGCATGCTACGAGCAAATTTAAATTTCTCATTTTCTAGGTTGTGCTCGGCAATTTTAGCATCTAATTTAGCTATATGATCATTTTGTTGTTTAATTAAAATCATGTGATCATGAATAGCATCTACATCAATATCTCTACATCTAGTGCAAATAGTGACATGCTCAATGGTAGATGTAGAGGGTTTGCAAGAATTAAGTTCAACAATCTTAGCATGAAGTATATCATTCTTATCTCTAAGATCGGAAATTGTAATTTTGCAAACATCAAAATCTTTAGCCTTAGCAAGCAATTTTTTATTTTCATCTCTAAGGCTAGCAAGGGAAATGTTTAATTCATCAATCCTAGCAAGCAAATCATCATTATTATCTCTAGGATTGGGAATTGAAACATTGCAAACATGTGAATCAACCTTATTTAAACTAGCATTTTCATTCCTAAGGTTGTCAATCATCTCACGGCAAGTGCTTAGCTCACTAGATAATTTTTCACATTTTTCTACTTCTAGAGCATAAGCATTTTTAACCTTAACATGCTTCTTATTTTCTTTAATAAGGAAGTCCTCTTGGGTGTCCAAGAGATCATCCTTTTCATGAATGACACTAATAAATTCATTAAGTTTTTCTTTTTGTTGCATGTTGAGGTTGGCAAAAAGAGAGCGCAAGTTATCCTCATCATCACTAGCATTATCATCACTAGAAGACTCATATTTAGTGGATGATTTGGATTTTACCTTCTTTTTGCCGTCCTTTGCCATGAGGCACTTGTGGCCGACGTTTGGGAAGAGAAGTCCCTTGGTGACGGCGATGTTGGCGGCGTCCTCGTCGTCGGAGGAGTCGCTTGAGCTTTCGTCGGAATCCCACTCCCGACAAACATGGGCATCTCCGCCCTTCTTCTTGTAGTACCTCTTCTTCTCCTTTCTTCACCCTTTCTTGTCGTTGCCTCGGTCACTGTCACTTGATATAGGACATTTAGCAATAAAATGACTGGGCTTACCACATTTGTAGCAAACCTTCTTGGAGCGGGACTTGTAGTCTTTCCCCCTCCTCTGTTTGAGGATTTGGCGGAAGCTCTTGATGACTAGCGCCATTTCTTCATTGTCAAGCTTGGAGGCGTCTATTGGTTGTCGATTTGGTGTAGACTCCTCCTTCTTTTCTTCCGTCGCTTTGAATGCGACGGGTTGAGCTTCGGATGTAGATGGATCATCAAGCTCGTTGATCTTCCTTGAGCCTTCGACCATGCACTCAAAACTTACAAAATGCCCGATAACTTCCTCGGGGGTAATTTTAGTATATCTACGATTACCATGAATTAATTGAACTTGAGTAGGGTTAAGGAAAATAAGAGATCTTAGAATAACCTTAACCACCTCGTGGTCATCCCACTTTACGCTCCCGAGGTTGCGCACTTGGTTCACCAAGGTCTTGAGCCGGTTGTACATATGTTGTGGCTCCTCCCCTTTGCGAAGCCAGAACCGACCGAGCTCCCCCTCGATCGTTTCCCGCTTGGTGATCTTGGTGAGCTCGTCTCCCTCGTGCGCGGTTTTGAGCACATCCCAACCCTCCTTGGCGCTCTTCAACCCTTGAACTTTGTTATACTCCTCTCTACTCAAAGAGGCGAGGAGTATTGTTGTCGCTTGAGAGTTGAAGTGCTCGATTTGGGCCACCTCATCCTCGTCATAGTCTTTATCCCCTACTGACGGTACCTGTGCACCAAACTCAACAACAACCCATATACTTTTGTGGAGTGAGGTTAGATGAAATCTCATTAAATCACTCCACCTAGCATAATCTTCACCATCAAAAGTTGGTGGTTTGCCTAATGGGACGGAAAGTAGAGGTGCATGTTTAGAAATGCGAAAATAGTGTAGGGGGATCTTACTAAACTTCTTACGCTCTTGGCGTTTAGAAGTTACGGAGGGCGCATCGGAGTCGGAGGTTGATGTTGATGAAGTGTCGGTCTCGTAGTAGACCACTTTCCTCATCCTCTTTTGCTTGTCCCCGCTTCGATGCGGCTTGTGGGAAGAAGATTTTTCCTTCTTCTCTTTGTGGTGAGAAGAAGATTTCTTCTCCTTCCCTTTGTTGGAGGAGCTCTTCTTCTTCTCCCTCCTTTTGGTGCGGGACTCTTCCGATGAAGTGCTCCCGTGGCTTGTAGTGGGCTTTTCGCCGGTCTCCATCTCCTTCTTGGCGTGATCTCCCGACATCACTTCGAGCGGTTAGGCTCTAATGAAGCACCGAGCTTTGATACCAATTGAAAGTCGCCTAGAGGGGGGTGAATAGGGCGAAACTGAAATTTACAAATATAAACACAACTACAAGCCGGGTTAGCGTTAGTAATAAAGAAACGAGTCCGCGAGAGATGGTGGAAAACAAATCGCAAGCAAATGAAGAGTGTGACACGCGGATTTGTTTTACCGAGGTTCGGTTCTTGCAAACCTACTCCCCGTTGAGGAGGCCACAAAGGCCGGGTCTCTTTCAACCCTTCCCTCTCTCAAACGATCCCACGGATCGAGTGAGCTTTCTCTTCTCAATCACTTGGAACACAAAGTTCCCACAAGGGCCACCACACAATTGGTGCCTCTTGCCTCGATTACAAGTGAGTGCTTGATCGTAATGAAAGAATCAAGAAAGCACGATTGCAAAAAGGCCAAGCGACAAGAGCGACGAATAACACACAGATCACTTTCTCTCTCAAGTCACTAATCACTAATGATCTCTTTTCTCAATTGTGAAACTTGGAGAGATGGAGGCTTTGAATGTGTCTTGGAATGGAATGCTAGCTCTTGTATTGAATGTTGAAGGTTGGAATGCTTGGATGAAGTGAATGGAGGTGGTTGGGGTTGTATTTATAGCCACCAACCACTTCCTAGCCGTTGCTCCATTCTGCTGAGCGCGGACGGTCCGCGTGCCAGGTCCGGACGGTCCGCCCCAGTAGATCAACGGCTGAAAATGCAACGGTCAGCAGTAACGGCTATATCAACGGCTATATTGCATTTAATGCGTTGTCAGATGTCAGACAGACGCAGTCGCGGACGGTCCGCGATCCTGGCCCGGACGGTCCGCGAACCCGCTATAATTCATTTCTCCGAACCCGTCACCTTCGGGTTTTTCGGTTTCTCACCTACCGGACGGTCCGCGCCAGAGGCCGGACGGTCCGCGCAAGGGCTCGGACGGTCTTTGCTTTTCCTCCGGACAGTCCATAGTGTAGACTTCGATTTTTGCATTGGTTCTGGCCGAGTGACATCCTTGTGTCGCGGACGGTCCGCCGCAAGGGCCCGGACAGTCCGCGCTTGGCCTGTTTTTCCAAAAAGCTTCTCCTGTCCGGAATAATCTACGGTATTTCGGACAGTCGATTTAGTATGGTTATAGATGAACCTTTGGCACCTGTAGAACATATAATCTAGAGCAAAACTAGTCAGTCCAATTGTTTGTGTTGGGCAATTCAACCACCAAAATTATATAGGAACTAGGTGTAAGCCTAATTCCCTTTCAACCATTTCTTGGTCAAAAATCCGTAGGTCTTAGCCTCTAGTATTATTGAAAATGGTCGCTCATGGCTATTTTCATAAAAAATGGGGGTTGTGTGGCCATTTATCATCGACTAGAGGCTCATAAACCTCACCCCACATATGTTTCCTTGCCATAGATTACATTCTTGGATTTCTGGTGGAGACCATTTCTTGGTCAAAAATCCGTAGGTGTTAGCCTTCGGTATTATTGAAAATGGTCGTTCATGGCTATTTTCGACACCCACATATGTTTCCTTGCCATAGATCACATTCTTGGATTTCTGGTGGAGACCATTTCTTGGTCTAAAATCCGTAGGTGTTAGCCTCTAGTATTATTGAAAATGGTCGCTCATGGCTATTTTCAAGGTCGCTCATGGCTATTTTCATAAAAAATGGGGGTTGTGTGGCCATTTATCATCGACTAGAGGCTCATAAACCTCACCCCACATATGTTTCCTTGCCATAGATCACATTCTTGGATTTCTGGTGGAGACCATTTCTTGGTCAAAAATCTGTAGGTGTTAGTCTTCGGTATTTTTGAAAATGGTCGTTCATGGCTATTTTCGACAAAAATGGGGGTTGTGTGGCCATTGATCATCGACCAGAGGCTCGTACACCTCACCCCACATATGTTTCCTTGCCATAGATCACATTCTTGGATTTCTGGTGGAGACCATTTTTGGTCAAAAATCCGTAGGTGTTAGCATTTGGTATTATTGAAAATGTCGTTCATGGCTATTTTCGACAAAAATGGGGGTTGTGTGGCCATTGATCATCGACCAGAGTCTCGTACACCTCACCCCACATATGTTTCCTTGCCATATATCACATTTTTGGATTTTTGGTGGAGACGATTTCTTGGTCAGAAATCCGTAGGTGTTAGCCTTCGGTATTATTGAAAATAGTCGTTCATGGCAATTTTTGACAAAAATGGGGGTTGTGTGGCCATTGATCATCGACCAGATGCTCGTACACCTCACCCCACATATGTTTCCTTGCCATAGATCACATTCTTGGATTTCTGGTGGAGACCATTTCTTGGTCAAAAATCCATAGGTGTTAGCCTTCGGTATTATTGAAAATGGTCATTCATGGCTATTTTCGGCAAAATGGGGGTTGTGTGGCCATTGATCGTCGACCAGAGGCTCATACACCTCACCCCACATATGTTTCCTTGTCGTAGATCACATTCTTGGATTTCTGGTGGAGACCATTTCTTGGTGAAAAATCCGTAGGTGTTAGCCTTCGATATTATTGAAAATGGTCGTTCATGGCTATTTTCGACAAAAAAAGGGGGTTGTGTGGCCATTGATCATCGACCAGAGGCTCATACACCTCACCCCACATATGTTTCCTTGCCATAGATCACATTCTTGGATTTCTGGTGGAGACCATTTCATGGGCAAAAATCCGTAGGTCTTAGCCTCTAGTATTATTGAAAATGGTCGCTCATGGCTATTTTCGGCAAAAATGGGGGTTGTGTGGCCATTGATCATCGACCAGACGCTCATACACTTCACCCCACATATGTTTCCTTGCCATAGAATGACCATTTACAATAATACCGAAGGCTAACACCTACGAATTTTTGACCAAGAAATGGTCTCCACCAGAAATCCAAGAATGTGATCTATGGCAAGGAAACATATGTGGGGTGAGGTGTATGAGCGTCTGGTCGATGATCAATGGCCACACAACCCACATTTTTGTCGAAAATAGCCATGAACGACCATTTTCAATAATACCGAAGGCTAACACCTACGAATTTTTGACCAACAAATGGTCTCCACGAGAAATCCAAGATTCTGATCTATGGAAAGAAAACATATGTGGGGTGAAGTGTACGAGCCTCTGGTCGATGATCAATGGCCACACAACCCCCATTTTTGTCGAAAATAGCCATGAACGACCATTTTCAATAATACCGAAGGCTAACACGTACGGATTTTTGACCAAGAAATGGTTGAAAGTCGCCTAGAGGGGGGGGGGTGAATAGGGCGAAACTGAAATTTACAAATATAAACACAACTACAAGCCGGGTTAGCGTTAGAAATATGATCGAGTCCGCGAGAGAGGTTGGAAAACAAATCGCAAGCAAATAAGAAGTGTGACACGCGGATTTGTTTTACCGAGGTTCGGTTCTCGCAAACCTACTCCCCGTTGAGGAGGCCACAAAGGCCGGGTCTCTTTCAACCCTTTCCCTCTCTCAAACAGTCCCTCGGACCGAGTGAGCTTTCTCTTCTCAATCACTTGGAACACAAAGTTCCCACAAGGATCACCACAAGATTGGTGTCTCTTGCCTCAATTACAAGTGAGTTTGATCGCAATGAAAGAATCAAGAAAGCACGATTGAAAAAGCCAAGCGACAAGAGCAACAAATAACACACGGATCACTTTCTCTCTCAAGTCACTAATCACTAATGATCTCTTTTCTCAATTGTGAAACTTGGAGAGATGGAGGCTTTGAATGTGTCTTGGAATGAGTTGCTAGCTCTTGTATTGAATGTTGAAGGTTGGAATGCTTGGATGAAGTGAATGGAGGTGGTTGGGGTTGTATTTATAGCCACCAACCACTTCCTAGCCGTTGGGCCATTCTGCTGAGCGCGGACGGTCCGCCCGCCTGGTGCGGACGGTCCGCCCCTGTAGATCAACGGCTGAAAATGCAACGGTCAGCAGTAACGGCTATATCAACGGCTATATTGCATTTAATGCGTCGTCAGATGTCAGATAGAGCCAGTCGCGGACGGTCCGGTCGTGCACCCCGGACGGTCCGCGAGGCCCTCTATAATTCATTTCTCCGAACCCGTCACCTTCGGGTTTTTCGGTTTCTTACCAACCGGACGGTCCGCGCCTGAGGCCGGACGGTCCGCGCGAGGGCTCGGACGGTCTTTGCTTTTCCTCCGGACAGTCTGTAGCAGAAACTTGTGTTTTTGCATTGGTTCTGTCCGAGGGTTATTCTTGTGTCGCGGACGGTCCGCCGCAGGGGCCCGGACGGTCCGCGCTTGGCCTATTTTTCCAAAAAGCTTCTCCTGTCCGGAATAATCTACGGTATTCCGGACAGTCGATTTAGTATAGTTATAGATGAACCTTTGGCACCTGTAGAACATATAATCTAGAGCAAACTAGTTAGTCCAATTGTTTGTGTTAGGCGATTCAACCACCAAAACTATTTAGGAACTAGGTGTAAGCCTAATTCCCTTTCAATCTCCCCCTTTTTGGTGATTGATGCCAACACAAACCAAAGCAAATATAGAAATGTACAATTGAACTAGTTTGCATAATATAAGTGCAAAGGTTGCTTGGAATTGAGCCAATATAAATACTTACAAGATATGCATGGATTGTTTCTTTCTAATTTAACATTTTGGACCACGCTTGCACCACATGTTTTGTTATTGCAAACTCTTTTGTAAATCCTTTTCAAAGTTCTTTTGCAAATAGTCAAAGGTAAATGAATAAGATTTGCAAAGCATTTTCAAGATTTGAAATTTTCTCCCCCTGTTTCAAATGCTTTTCCTTTGACTAAACAAAACTCCCTCTAAATAAGATCCTCCTCTTAGTGTTCAAGAGGGTTTTGATATATCATTTTTGAAATACTCCTTTCTCCCCTTTTTGAACACAATAGGATACCAATTTAAAAAATATTCAACACTAAGTTTTGAAATTGGTGGTGGTGCGGTCCTTTTGCTTTGGGCTCATACTTTCTCCCCCTTTGGCATGAATCGCCAAAAACGGAATTATTAGAGCCCTCGAAGTGCTATCTTCCCCTTTGGTCATAAATAAATGAGTTAAGATTATACCAAAGACGAAGTCCTTTTGCTCTCTCCCCCAAAGATGGAGAGTGGCTTGGAGCGACGGCGAAGGATGAGTTACGGAGTGGAAGCCTTTGTCCTCGCCGAAGACTCCAAATTCCCTTTCAATATACCTATGACTTGGTTTGAAATAGACTTGAAAACACATTAGTCATAGCATAAAAGAGAGATATGATCAAAGGTATATAAATGAGCTATGTGTGCAATCTAGCAAAAGAAATTGCGGGAATCAAGAATATTGAGCTCATGCCTAAGTTTGGTAAAAGTTTGTTCATCAAGAGGCTTGGTAAAGATATCGGCTAATTGATCTTTAGTGTTAATGTAAGAAATCTCGATATCTCCCTTTTGTTGGTGATCCCGTAAAAAGTGATACCGAATGGCTATGTGTTTAGTGCGGCTATGCTCGACGGGATTGTCGGCCATTTTGATTGCACTCTCATTATCACATAGCAAAGGAACTTTGGTTAATTTGTAACCATAGTCCCGCAGGGTTTGCCTCATCCAAAGTAGTTGCGCGCAACAATGGCCTGCGGCAATGTACTCGGCTTCGGCGGTGGAAAGAGCGACCGAATTTTGCTTCTTTGAAGCCCAAGACACCAAGGATCTTCCCAAGAACTGGCAAGTCCCCGATGTGCTCTTCCTATTGATTTTACACCCCGCCCAATCGGCATCCGAATAACCAATCAAATCAAATGTGGATCCCCTGGGATACCAAAGGCCAAACTTAGGAGTATAAGCCAAATATCTCAAGATTCGTTTCACGGCCGTAAGGTGAGCTTCCTTAGGGTCGGCTTGGAATCTTGCACACATGCATACGGAAAGCATAATATCCGGTCGAGATGCACATAAATAGAGTAAAGAACCTATCATCGACCGGTATACCTTTTGATCCACGGACTTACCTCCCGTGTCGAGGTCGAGATGCCCATTAGTTCCCATGGGTGTCTTGATGGGTTTGGCATCCTTCATCCCAAACTTGTTTAGAATGTCTTGAGTGTACTTCGTTTGGCTAATGAAGGTGCCCTCTTGGAGTTGCTTTACTTGGAATCCTAGAAAATACTTCAACTCCCCCATCATAGACATCTCGAACTTCTGTGTCATGATCCTACTAAACTCTTCACATGTAGACTCGTTAGTAGACCCAAATATAATATCATCAACATAAATTTGGCATACAAACAAGTCATTTTCAAGAGTTTTAGTAAAGAGCGTAGGATCGGCCTTTCCGACTTTGAAGCCATTTGCA
Organism: Zea luxurians; assembly: GCA_029449295.1. NCBI lineage: Eukaryota > Viridiplantae > Streptophyta > Magnoliopsida > Poales > Poaceae > Zea > Zea luxurians. The sequence continues at coordinate 34,685 of JAOPSE010002526.1, forward strand.
ATAAGAAAATCTCTAAGGCATTCATACCATGCTCTTGGGGCTTGCTTGAGCCCATAAAGCGCCTTAGAGAGCTTATAGACATGGTTAGGATACTCACTGTCTTCAAAGCCAGGAGGTTGCTCAACATAGACCTCTTCCTTGATTGGTCCATTGAGGAAGGCACTTTTCACATCCATTTGATAAAGCTTAAAGCCATGGTAAGTAGCATAGGCCAATAATATACGAATTGACTCAAGCCTAGCTACGGGTGCATAGGTTTCACCGAAATCCAAACCTTCGACTTGGGAGTATCCTTTCGCCACAAGTCGAGCTTTGTTCCTTGTCACCACACCATGCTCATCTTGCTTGTTGCGGAAGACCCATTTGGTTCCTACAACATTTTGGTTAGGACGTGGAACTAAATGCCATACCTCATTTCTAGTGAAGTTGTTGAGCTCCTCTTGCATCGCCACCACCCAATCCGAATCTTGGAGTGCTTCCTCTACCCTGTGTGGCTCAATAGAGGAAACAAAAGAGTAATGTTCACAAAAATGTGCAACACGAGATCTAGTGGTTACCCCCTTATGAATGTCGCCGAGGATGGTGTCGACGGGGTGATCTCGTTGGATTGCTTGGTGGACTCTTGGGTGTGGCGGCCTTGGTTCTTGCTCATCCTCCTTTTCTTGATCATTTGCATCTCCCCCTGGATCATTGCCGTCATCTTGAGGTGGCTCATTTGCTTGATCTTCTATTTCATCAACTTGAGCCTTATCCTCATTTTGAGTCGGTGGGGATGCTTGCATTGAGGAGGATGGTTGATCTTGTGCATTTGTAGGCTCTTCGGATTCTTTAGGACACACATCCCCAATGGACATGTTCCTTAGCGCGATGCACGGAGCCTCTTCATCACCTATCTCATCAAGATCAACTTGCTCTACTTGAGAGCCGTTAGTCTCATCAAACACAACGTCACAAGAAACTTCAACTTGTCCAGTGGACTTGTTAAAGATTCTATATGCCCTTGTGTTTGAATCATATCCTAGTAAAAAGCCTTCTACAGTCTTAGGAGCAAATTTAGATTTTCTACCTCTTTTAACAAGAATAAAGCATTTGCTACCAAAGACTCTAAAATATGAAATGTTGGGCTTTTTACCGGTTAGGAGTTTATATGATGTCTTCTTGAGGATTCGGTGTAGATACAACCGGTTGATGGCGTAGCAAGCGGTGTTAACCGCCTCGGCCCAGAACCGATCCGAAGTCTTGTACTCATCAAGCATGGTCCTTGCCATGTCCAATAGAGTTCTATTTTTCCTCTCCACTACACCATTTTGTTGTGGCGTGTAGGGAGAAGAGAACTCATGCTTGATGCCCTCCTCCTCAAGGAAGCCTTCGATTTGAGAGTTCTTGAACTCCGTTCCGTTGTCGCTTCTTATTTTCTTGATCCTTAAGTCGAACTCATTTTGAGCCCGTCTCAAGAATCCCTTTAAGATCTCTTGGGTTTGAGATTTTTCCTGTAAAAAGAATACCCAAGTGAAGCGAGAATAATCATCCACAATAACTAGACAGTACTTACTCCCGCCGATGCTTATGTAAGCGATCGGGCCGAATAGATCCATGTGTAGGAGCTCTAGTGGTCTGTCGGTCGTCATTATGTTCTTATGCGGATGATGAGTGCCAACTTGCTTCCCTGCCTGGCATGCGCTACAAATCCTGTCTTTCTCAAAATGAACATTTGTTAATCCTAAAATGTGTTCTCCCTTTAAAAGCTTGTGAAGATTCTTCATCCCAACATGAGCTAGTCGGCGGTGCCAGAGCCAACCCATGTTGGTCTTAGCAATTAAGCAAGTGTCGAGTTCAGCTCTATCAAAATCTACCAAGTATAGCTGACCCTCTAACACTCCCTTAAATGCTATTGAATCATCACTTCTTCTAAAGACAGTGACACCTACATCAGTGAATAGACAGTTGTAGCCCATTTGACATAATTGAGATACGGAAAGCAAATTGTAATCTAAAGAATCAACAAGAAAAACATTGGAAATAGAATGGTCAAGAGATATAGCATTTTACCCAAACCTTTGACCAAACCTTGATTTCCATCCCCGAATGTGATCGCTCTTTGGGGATCTTGGTTTTTCTCATATGAGGAGAACATCTTTTTCTCCCCAGTCATGTGGTTTGTGCACCCGCTGTCGAGTATCCAACTTGAGCCCCCGGATGCATAAACCTACAAAACAAGTTTAGTTCTTGACTTTAGGTACCCAAATGGTTTTGGGTCCTTTGGCATTAGACACAAGAACTTTGGGTACCCAAACACAAGTCTTGGAGCCCTTGTGCTTGCCCCCAACATATTTGGCAACTACCTTGCCGGATTTGTTAGTCAAAACATAAGATGCATCAAAGGTTTTAAATGAAATATCATGATCATTTGATGCACTAGGAGTTTTCTTTCTAGACAACTTAGCATGGGTTGGTTGCCTAGAGCTAGATGTCTCACCCTTATACATAAAAGCATGATTAGGGCCAGAGTGAGACTTCCTAGAATGAACTCTCCTAATTTTGCTCTCGGGATAACCGACAGGGTATAAAATGTAACCCTCGTTATCCTGAGGCATGAGAGCCTTGCCCTTAACAAAGTTAGACAATCTTTTAGGAGGGGCACTAAGTTTGACATTGTCTCCCCTTTGGAAGCCAATGCCATCCTTGATGCCCGGGCGTCTCCCATTATAAAGCATGCTACGAGCAAATTTAAATTTCTCATTTTCTAAGTTGTGCTCGGCAATTTTAGCATCTAGTTTTGCTATATGATCATTTTGTTGTTTAATTAAAGCCATATGATCATGAATAGCATTAACATCAATATCTCTACATCTAGTGCAAATAGATACATGCTCAACGATAGATGTAGAGGGTTTGCAAGAATTAAGTTCAACAATCTTAGCATGAAGAACATCATTTTTATCTCTAAGATCGGAAATTGTAACTTTGCAAACATCAAAATCTTTAGCCTTAGCAAGCAAGTTTTCATTTTCATTTCTAAGGCTAGCAAGAGAACTGTTTAATTCTTCAATCCTAGCAAGCAAATCATCATTATTATCTCTAGGATTGGGAATTGAAACATTACAAACATGTGAATCAACTTTATCATTTAAACTAGCATTTTCATGTCTAAGGTTGTCAATCATCTCACGGCAAGTGCTTAGCTCACTAGATAACTTTTCACATTTCTCAATTTCAAGAGCATAAGCCTTTTTAACCTTAACATGCTTCTTATTTTCCTTAATAAGGAGGTCCTCTTGGGAATCCAAGAGGTCATCCTTTTCATGAATAGCACTAACCAATTCATTTAATTTCTCCTTTTGAGCTATGTTAAGGTTGGCAAAAAGGGAACGCAAATTATCCTCCTCATCACTAGCATTATCATCACTAGAAGACTCATATTTAGTGGAGGAGTTAGATTTAACCTTCTTCCGCTTGCCGTCCTTTGCCATGAGGCACTTGTGGACGACGTTGGGGAAGAGAAGTCCCTTGGTGACGGCGATGTTGGCGGCGTCCTCGTCGTCGGAGGAGTCGCTTGAGCTTTCGTCGGAATCCCACTCCCGACAAACATGGGCATCGCCGCCCTTCTTCTTGTAGTATCTCTTCTTCTCCTTTCTTCTTCCCTTCTTGTCGTCGCCTCGGTCACTGTCACTTGATATAGGACATTTAGCTATAAAATGACCGGGCTTACCACATTTGTAGCAAACCTTCTTGGAGCGGGACTTGTAGTCTTTCCCTCTCCTTTGCTTCAGGATTTGGGGGAAGCTCTTGATGACGAGCGCCATTTCCTCATTGTCGAGCTTGGAGGCGTCTATTGGTTGTCGACTTGGTGTAGCCTCCTCCTTTTTGTCCTCCGTCGCCTTGAATGCGACGGGTTGAGCTTCGGATGTGGAGGGATCATCAAGCTCGTTGATCTTCCTCGAGCCTTCGATCATGCACTCAAAACTTACAAAATGCCCGATTACTTCCTCGGGGGTCATTTTAGTATATCTAGGATTACCACGAATTAATTGAACTTGTGTGGGGTTAAGGAAAATGAGAGATCTTAGAATAACCTTAACCATTTCGTGGTCGTCCCACTTTACGCTCCCGAGGTTGCGCACTTGGTTCACCAAGGTCTTGAGCCGGTTGTACATGTGTTGTGGCTCCTCCCCTTTGCGAAACCGGAACCGACCGAGCTCCCCCTCGATCATTTCCCGCTTGGTGATCTTGGTGAGCTCGTCTCCCTCGTGCGCGGTTTTGAGCACATCCCAAACCTCCTTGGCACTCTTCAACCCTTGTACTTTGTTATACTCCGCTCTACTTAGTGAGGCGAGGAGTATTGTTGTCGCTTGAGAGTTGAAGTGCTCGATTTGGGCCACCTCATCCTTATCATAGTCCGTATCCCCTACCGACGGTACCTGTGCACCAAACTCGACAACATCCCATATACTTTTGTGGAGTGAGGTTAGATGAAAACGCATTAAATCACTCCACCTAGCATAATCTTCACCATCAAAAGTTGGTGGTTTGCCTAATGGGACGGAAAGTAAAGGTGCATGTTTAGAAATGCGAGGGTAGTGTAGGGGGATCTTACTAAACTTCTTACGCTCTTGGCGTTTAGAAGTTACGGAGGGCGCGTCGGAGCCGGAGGTCGATGTTGATGAAGTGTCGGTCTCATAGTAGACCACTTTCCTCATCCTCTTTTGCTTGTCCCTACTCCGATGCGGCTTGTGGGAAGAAGATTTTTCCTTCTTCTCTTTGTGGTGAGAAGAAGATTTCTTCTCCTTCCCTTTGTTGGAGGAGATCTTCTTCTTCTCCCTCCTCTTGGTGCGGGACTCTTCCGATGAAGTGCTCCCTTGGCTTGTAGTGGGCTTTTCACCGGTCTCCATCTCCTTCTTGGCGTGATCTCCCGACATCACTTCGAGCGGTTAGGCTCTAATGAAGCACCGGGCTTTGATACCAATTGAAAGTCGCCTAGAGGGGGGTGAATAGGGCGAAACTGAAATTTACAAATATAAACACAACTACAAGCAGGGTTAGCGTTAGAAATATGATCGAGTCCGCGAGAGAGGGTGGAAAACAAATCGCAAGCAAATAAGAAGTGTGACACGCGGATTTGTTTTACCGAGGTTCGGTTCTCGCAAACCTACTCCCCGTTGAGGAGGCCACAAAGGCCGGGTCTCTTTCAACCCTTTCCCTCTCTCAAACAGTCCCTCGGACCGAGTGAGCTTTCTCTTCTCAATCACTTGGAACACAAAGTTCCCACAAGGATCACCACAAGATTGGTGTCTCTTGCCTCAATTACAAGTGAGTTTGATCGCAATGAAAGAATCAAGAAAGCACGATTGAAAAAGCCAAGCGACAAGAGCAACAAATAACACACGGATCACTTTCTCTCTCAAGTCACTAATCACTAATGATCTCTTTTCTCAATTGTGAAACTTGGAGAGATGGAGGCTTTGAATGTGTCTTGGAATGAGTTGCTAGCTCTTGTATTGAATGTTGAAGGTTGGAATGCTTGGATGAAGTGAATGGAGGTGGTTGGGGTTGTATTTATAGCCACCAACCACTTCCTAGCCGTTGGGCCATTCTGCTGAGCGCGGACGGTCCGCCCGCCTGGTGCGGACGGTCCGCCCCTGTAGATCAACGGCTGAAAATGCAACGGTCAGCAGTAACGGCTATATCAACGGCTATATTGCATTTAATGCGTCGTCAGATGTCAGATAGAGCCAGTCGCGGACGGTCCGGTCGTGCACCCCGGACGGTCCGCGAGGCCCTCTATAATTCATTTCTCCGAACCCGTCACCTTCGGGTTTTTCGGTTTCTTACCAACCGGACGGTCCGCGCCTGAGGCCGGACGGTCCGCGCGAGGGCTCGGACGGTCTTTGCTTTTCCTCCGGACAGTCTGTAGCAGAAACTTGTGTTTTTGCATTGGTTCTGTCCGAGGGTTATTCTTGTGTCGCGGACGGTCCGCCGCAGGGGCCCGGACGGTCCGCGCTTGGCCTGTTTTTCCAAAAAGCTTCTCCTGTCCGGAATAATCTACGGTATTCCGGACAGTCGATTTAGTATAGTTATAGATGAACCTTTGGCACCTGTAGAACATATAATCTAGAGCAAACTAGTTAGTCCAATTGTTTGTGTTAGGCGATTCAACCACCAAAATTATTTAGGAACTAGGTGTAAGCCTAATTCCCTTTCAATGGTCTCCACCAAAAATCCAAGAATGTGATCTATGGCAAGGAAACATATGTGGGGTGAGGTGTATGAGCCTCTGGTCGATGATCAATGGCCAGACAACCCCCATTTTTTCGAAAATAGCCATGAACGACCATTTTCAATAATATCGAAGGCTAACACCTACGGATTTTTGACCAAGAAATGGTCTCCACCAGAAATCCAAGAATGTGATCTATGGCAAGGAAACATATGTGGGGTGAGGTGTATGAGCCTCTGGTCGACGATCAATGGCCACACAACCCCCATTTTGCCGAAAATAGCCATGAATGACCATTTTCAATAATATCGAAGGCTAACACCTACGGATTTTTGACCAAGAAATGGTCTCCACCAGAAATCCAAGAATGTGATCTACGACAAGGAAACATATGTGGGGTGAGGTGTATGAGCCTCTGGTCGACGATCAATGGCCACACAACCCCCATTTTGCCGAAAATAGCCATGAATGACCATTTTCAATAATATCGAAGGCTAACACCTACGGATTTTTGACCAAGAAATGGTCTCCACCAGAAATCCAAGAATGTGATCTACGACAAGGAAACATATGTGTAGTGAGGTGTATGAGCCTCTGGTCGAAGATCAATGGCCACACAACCCCCATTTTTGTCGAAAATAGCCATGAACGACCATTTTCAATAATACCGAAGGCTAACACCTACGAATTTTTGACCAACAAATGGTCTCCACGAGAAATCCAAGATTCTGATCTATGGCAAGAAAACATATGTGGGGTGAAGTGTACAAGCCTCTGGTCGATGATCAATGGCTACACAACCCCCATTTTTGTCGAAAATAGCCATGAACGACCATTTTCAATAATACCGAAGGCTAACACGTACGGATTTTTGACCAAGTAATGGTCTCCACCAGAAATCCAAGAATGTGATCTATGGCAAGGAAACATATGTGGGGTGAGGTGTATGAGCCTCTGGTCGATGATCAATGGCCACACAACCCCCATTTTTGTCGAAAATAGCCATGAACAACCATTTTCAATAATATTAGAGGCTAACACGTACGAGTTTTTAACCAAGAAATGGTCTCCACCAGAAATCCAAGAATGTGATCTATGGCAAGGAAACATATGTGGGGTGAGGTGTATGAGCGTCTGGTCGATGATCAATGGCCACACAACCCCCATTTTTGTCGAAAATAGCCATGAACGACCATTTTCAATAATACCGAAGGCTAACACGTACGAGTTTTTGACCAAGAAATGGTCTCCACCAGAAATCCAAGAATGTGATCTATGGCAAGGAAACATATGTGGGGTGAGGTGTATGAGCCTCTGGTCGATGATCAATGGCCACACAACCCCCATTTTTGTCGAAAATAGCCATGAACGACCATTTTCAATAATACCGAAGGCTAGCACCTACGGATTTTGACCAAGAAATGGTCTCCACCAGAAATCCAAGAATGTAATCTATGGCAAGGAAACATATGTGGGGTGAGGTTTTGACCAAGAAATGGTCTCCACCAGAAATCCAAGAATGTGATCTATGGCAAGGAAACATATGTGGGGTGAGGTGTATGAGCCTCGGGTCGATGATCAATGGCCACACAACCCCCATTTCTTGGTCAAAGATCCGTAGGTGTTAGCTTTCGGTATTTATGAAAATAGCCATGAGCGACCTTGAAAATAGCCATGAGCGACCTTGAAAATAGCCATGAGCGACCATTTTCAAAAATACCAAAGGCTAACACGTATGGATTTTTGACCAAGAAATGGTCTCCACCAGAAATCCAAGAATGTGATCTATGGCAAGGAAACATATGTGGGGTGAGGTGTATGAGCCTCTGGTCGACGATCAATGGCCACACAACCCCCATTTTTGCCAAAAATAGCCATGACCGACCATTTTCAATAATACCGAAGGCTAACACCTACGGATTTTTGACCAAGAAATGGTCTCCACCAGAAATCCAAGAATGTGATCTATGGCAAGGAAACATATGTGGGGTGAGGTGTATGAGCCTCTGGTCGATGATCAATGGCCACACAACCCCCATTTTTTATGAAAATAGCCATGAACGACCATTTTCAATAATACCGAAGGCTAACACCTATGGATTTTTGACCAAGAAATGGTCTCCACTAGAAATCCAAGAATGTGATCTATGGCAAGGAAACATATGTGGGGATTGGTGTATGAGCCTCTGGTCGATGATCAATGGCCACACAACCCCCATTTTTGTCGAAAATAGCCATGAATGAAGGTGTATGAGCCTCTAGTCGATGATCAATGGCCACACAACCCCCATTTTTGTCGAAAATAGCCATGAACGACCATTTTCAATAATACCGAAGGCTAACACCTATGGATTTTTGACCAAGAAATGGTTTCCACCAGAAATCCAAGAATGTGATCTATGGCAAGGAAACATATGTGGGGTGAGGTGTATGAGCCTCTGGTCGACGATCAATGGCCACACAACCCCCATTTTTGTCAAAAATAGCCATGAACGACCATTTTCAATAATATCAAAGGCTAACACCTACGGATTTTTGACCAAGAAATGGTCTCCACCAGAAATCCAAGAATGTGATCTACGACAAGGAAACATATGTGGGGTGAGGTGTATGAGCGTCTGGTCGATGATCAATGGCCACACAACCCCCATTTTTGTCGAAAATAGCCATGAACGACCATTTTCAATAATACCGAAGGCTAACACCTACAGATTTTTGACCTAGAAATGGTCTCCACCAGAAATCCAAGAATGTGATCTATGGCAAGGAAACATATGTGGGGTGAGGTGTATGAGCGTCTGGTCGATGATCAATGGCCACACAACCCCCATTTTTGTCGAAAATAGCCATGAACGACCATTTTCAATAATACCGAAGGCTAACACCTACGGATTTTTGACCAAGAAATGGTCTCCACCAGAAATGCAAGAATGTGATCTATGGCAAGGAAACATATGTGGGGTGAGGTGTATGAGCCTCTGGTCGATGATCAATGGCCACACAACCCCCATTTTTGTCAAAAATAGCCATGAACGGCCATTTTCAATAATATCGAAGGCTAACACGTACGAGTTTTTGACCAAGAAATGGTCTCCACCAAAAATCCAAGAATGTGATCTATGGCAAGGAAACATATGTGGGGTGAGGTGTATGAGCCTCTCGTCGATGATCAATGGCCACACAACCCCCATTTTTGTCGAAAATAGCCATGAACGACCATTTTCAATAATATCGAAGGCTAACACCTACGGATTTTTAACCAAGAAATGGTCTCCACCAGAAATCCAAGAATAACACCTACGGATTTTTGACCAAGAAATGGTCTCCACCAGAAATCCAAGAATGTGATCTATGGCAAGGAAACATATGTGGGGTGAGGTGTATGAGCCTCTGGTCGATGATCAATGGCCACACAACCCCCATTTTTGTCGAAAATAGCCATGAATGAAGGTGTATGAGCCTCTAGTCGATGATCAATGGCCACACAACCCCCATTTTTGTCGAAAATAGACATGAACGACCATTTTCAATAATACCGAAGGCTAACACCTACGGATTTTTGACCAAGAAATGGTCTCCACCAGAAATCCAAGAATGTGATCTATGGCAAGGAAACATATGTGGGGTGAGGTGTATGAGCCTCTGGTCGACGATCAATGGCCACACAACCCCCATTTTTGTCAAAAATAGCCATGAACGACCATTTTCAATAATATCGAAGGCTAACACCTACGGATTTTTGACCAAGAAATGGTCTCCACCAGAAATCCAAGAATGTGATCTCTGACAAGGAAACATATGTGGGGTGAGGTGTATGAGCGTCTGGTCGATGATCAATGGCCACACAACCCCCATTTTTGTCGAAAATAGCCATGAACGACCATTTTCAATAATACCGAAGGCTAACACCTACGGATTTTTGACCAAGAAATGGTCTCCACCAGAAATCCAAGAATGTGATCTATGGCAAGGAAACATATGTGGGGTGAGGTGTATGAGCGTCTGGTCGATGATCAATGGCCACACAACCCCCATTTTTGTCGAAAATAGCCATGAACGACCATTTTCAATAATACCGAAGGCTAACACCTACGGATTTTTGACCAAGAAATGGTCTCCACCAGAAATGCAAGAATGTGATCTATGGCAAGGAAACATATGTGGGGTGAGGTGTATGAGCCTCTGGTCGATGATCAATGGCCACACAACCCCCATTTTTGTCGAAAATAGCCATGAACGGCCATTTTCAATAATATCGAAGGCTAACACGTACGAGTTTTTGACCAAGAAATGGTCTCCACCAAAAATCCAAGAATGTGATCTATGGCAAGGAAACATATGTGGGGTGAGGTGTATGAGCCTCTCGTCGATGATCAATGGCCACACAACCCCCATTTTTGTCGAAAATAGCCATGAACGACCATTTTCAATAATATCGAAGGCTAACACCTACGGATTTTTAACCAAGAAATGGTCTCCACCAGAAATCCAAGAATAACACCTACGGATTTTTGACCAAGAAATGGTCTCCACCAGAAATCCAAGAATGTGATCTATGGCAAGGAAACATATGTGGGGTGAGGTGTATGAGCCTCTGGTCGATGATCAATGGCCACACAACCCCCATTTTTGTCGAAAATAGCCATGAATGAAGGTGTATGAGCCTCTAGTCGATGATCAATGGCCACACAACCCCCATTTTTGTCGAAAATAGACATGAACGACCATTTTCAATAATACCGAAGGCTAACACCTACGGATTTTTGACCAAGAAATGGTCTCCACCAGAAATCCAAGAATGTGATCTATGGCAAGGAAACATATGTGGGGTGAGGTGTATGAGCCTCTGGTCGACGATCAATGGCCACACAACCCCCATTTTTGTCAAAAATAGCCATGAACGACCATTTTCAATAATATCGAAGGCTAACACCTACGGATTTTTGACCAAGAAATGGTCTCCACCAGAAATCCAAGAATGTGATCTCTGACAAGGAAACATATGTGGGGTGAGGTGTATGAGCGTCTGGTCGATGATCAATGGCCACACAACCCCCATTTTTGTCGAAAATAGCCATGAACGACCATTTTCAATAATACCGAAGGCTAACACCTACGGATTTTTGACCAAGAAATGGTCTCCACCAGAAATCCAAGAATGTGATCTATGGCAAGGAAACATATGTGGGGTGAGGTGTATGAGCGTCTGGTCGATGATCAATGGCCACACAACCCCCATTTTTGTCGAAAATAGCCATGAACGACCATTTTCAATAATACCGAAGGCTAACACCTACGGATTTTTGACCAAGAAATGGTCTCCACCAGAAATCCAAGAATGTGATCTATGGCAAGGAAACATATGTGGGGTGAGGTGTATGAGCCTCTGGTCGATGATCAATGGCCACACAACCCCCATTTTTGTCGAAAATAGCCATGAACGACCATTTTCAATAATACTGAAGGCTAACACCTACGGATTTTTGACCAAGAAATGGTCTCCACCAGAAATCCAAGAATGTGATCTATGGCAAGGAAACATATGTGGGGTGAGGTGTATGAGCCTCTGGTCGATGATCAATGGCCACACAACCCCCATTTTTGTCGAAAATAGCCATGAACGACCATTTTCAATAATATCGAAGGCTAACACCTACGGATTTTTAACCAAGAAATGGTCTCCACCAGAAATCCAAGAATAACACCTACGGATTTTTGACCAAGAAATGGTCTCCACCAGAAATCCAAGAATGTGATCTATGGCAAGGAAACATATGTGGGGTGAGGTGTATGAGCCTCTGGTCGATGATCAATGGCCACACAACCCTCATTTTTGTCGAAAATAGCCATGAATGAAGGTGTATGAGCCTCTAGTCGATGATCAATGGCCACACAACCCCCATTTTTGTCGAAAATAGACATGAACGACCATTTTCAATAATACCGAAGGCTAACACCTACGGATTTTTGACCAAGAAATGGTCTCCACCAGAAATCCAAGAATGTGATCTATGGCAAGGAAACATATGTGGGGTGAGGTGTATGAGCCTCTGGTCGACGATCAATGGCCACACAACCCCCATTTTTGTCAAAAATAGCCATGAACGACCATTTTCAATAATATCGAAGGCTAACACCTACGGATTTTTGACCAAGAAATGGTCTCCACCAGAAATCCAAGAATGTGATCTCTGACAAGGAAACATATGTGGGGTGAGGTGTATGAGCGTCTGGTCGATGATCAATGGCCACACAACCCCCATTTTTGTCAAAAATAGCCATGAACGACCATTTTCAATAATACCGAAGGCTAACACCTACGGATTTTTGACCAAGAAATGGTCTCCACCAGAAATCCAAGAATGTGATCTATGGCAAGGAAACATATGTGGGGTGAGGTGTATGAGCGTCTGGTCGATGATCAATGGCCACACAACCCCCATTTTTGTCGAAAATAGCCATGAACGACCATTTTCAATAATACCGAAGGCTAACACCTACGGATTTTTGACCAAGAAATGGTCTCCACCAGAAATCCAAGAATGTGATCTATGGCAAGGAAACATATGTGGGGTGAGGTGTATGAGCCTCTGGTCGATGATCAATGGCCACACAACCCCCATTTTTGTCGAAAATAGCCATGAACGACCATTTTCAATAATACCGAAGGCTAACACCTACGGATTTTTGACCAAGAAATGGTCTCCACCAGAAATTCAAGAATGTGATCTATGGCAAGGAAACATATGTGGGGTGAAGTGTATGAGCGTCTGGTCGATGATCAATGGCCACACAACCCCCATTTTTGTCGAAAATAGCCATGAACGACCATTTTCAATAATACTAGAGGCTAAGACCTACGGATTTTTGCCCATGAAATGGTCTCCACCAGAAATCCAAGAATGTGATCTATGGCAAGGAAACATATGTGGGGTGAGGTGTATGAGCCTCTGGTCGATGATCAATGGCCACACAACCCCCATTTTTGTCGAAAATAGCCATGAACGACCATTTTCAATAATACCGAAGGCTAACACCTACAGATTTTTGACCTAGAAATGGTCTCCACCAGAAATCCAAGAATGTGATCTATGGCAAGGAAACATATGTGGGGTGAGGTGTATGAGCGTCTGGTCGATGATCAATGGCCACACAACCCCCATTTTTGTCGAAAATAGCCATGAACGACCATTTTCAATAATACCGAAGGCTAACACCTACGGATTTTTGACCAAGAAATGGTCTCCACCAGAAATGCAAGAATGTGATCTATGGCAAGGAAACATATGTGGGGTGAGGTGTATGAGCCTCTGGTCGATGATCAATGGCCACACAACCCCCATTTTTGTCGAAAATAGCCATGAACGGCCATTTTCAATAATATCGAAGGCTAACACGTACGAGTTTTTGACCAAGAAATGGTCTCCACCAAAAATCCAAGAATGTGATCTATGGCAAGGAAACATATGTGGGGTGAGGTGTATGAGCCTCTCGTCGATGATCAATGGCCACACAACCCCCATTTTTGTCGAAAATAGCCATGAACGACCATTTTCAATAATATCGAAGGCTAACACCTACGGATTTTTAACCAAGAAATGGTCTCCACCAGAAATCCAAGAATAACACCTACGGATTTTTGACCAAGAAATGGTCTCCACCAGAAATCCAAGAATGTGATCTATGGCAAGGAAACATATGTGGGGTGAGGTGTATGAGCCTCTGGTCGATGATCAATGGCCACACAACCCCCATTTTTGTCGAAAATAGCCATGAATGAAGGTGTATGAGCCTCTAGTCGATGATCAATGGCCACACAACCCCCATTTTTGTCGAAAATAGACATGAACGACCATTTTCAATAATACCGAAGGCTAACACCTACGGATTTTTGACCAAGAAATGGTCTCCACCAGAAATCCAAGAATGTGATCTATGGCAAGGAAACATATGTGGGGTGAGGTGTATGAGCCTCTGGTCGACGATCAATGGCCACACAACCCCCATTTTTGTCAAAAATAGCCATGAACGACCATTTTCAATAATATCGAAGGCTAACACCTACGGATTTTTGACCAAGAAATGGTCTCCACCAGAAATCCAAGAATGTGATCTCTGACAAGGAAACATATGTGGGGTGAGGTGTATGAGCGTCTGGTCGATGATCAATGGCCACACAACCCCCATTTTTGTCGAAAATAGCCATGAACGACCATTTTCAATAATACCGAAGGCTAACACCTACGGATTTTTGACCAAGAAATGGTCTCCACCAGAAATCCAAGAATGTGATCTATGGCAAGGAAACATATGTGGGGTGAGGTGTATGAGCGTCTGGTCGATGATCAATGGCCACACAACCCCCATTTTTGTCGAAAATAGCCATGAACGACCATTTTCAATAATACCGAAGGCTAACACCTACGGATTTTTGACCAAGAAATGGTCTCCACCAGAAATCCAAGAATGTGATCTATGGCAAGGAAACATATGTGGGGTGAGGTGTATGAGCCTCTGGTCGATGATCAATGGCCACACAACCCCCATTTTTGTCGAAAATAGCCATGAACGACCATTTTCAATAATACTGAAGGCTAACACCTACGGATTTTTGACCAAGAAATGGTCTCCACCAGAAATCCAAGAATGTGATCTATGGCAAGGAAACATATGTGGGGTGAGGTGTATGAGCCTCTGGTCGATGATCAATGGCCACACAACCCCCATTTTTGTCGAAAATAGCCATGAACGACCATTTTCAATAATATCGAAGGCTAACACCTACGGATTTTTAACCAAGAAATGGTCTCCACCAGAAATCCAAGAATAACACCTACGGATTTTTGACCAAGAAATGGTCTCCACCAGAAATCCAAGAATGTGATCTATGGCAAGGAAACATATGTGGGGTGAGGTGTATGAGCCTCTGGTCGATGATCAATGGCCACACAACCCCCATTTTTGTCGAAAATAGCCATGAATGAAGGTGTATGAGCCTCTAGTCGATGATCAATGGCCACACAACCCCCATTTTTGTCGAAAATAGACATGAACGACCATTTTCAATAATACCGAAGGCTAACACCTACGGATTTTTGACCAAGAAATGGTCTCCACCAGAAATCCAAGAATGTGATCTATGGCAAGGAAACATATGTGGGGTGAGGTGTATGAGCCTCTGGTCGACGATCAATGGCCACACAACCCCCATTTTTGTCAAAAATAGCCATGAACGACCATTTTCAATAATATCGAAGGCTAACACCTACGGATTTTTGACCAAGAAATGGTCTCCACCAGAAATCCAAGAATGTGATCTCTGACAAGGAAACATATGTGGGGTGAGGTGTATGAGCGTCTGGTCGATGATCAATGGCCACACAACCCCCATTTTTGTCAAAAATAGCCATGAACGACCATTTTCAATAATACCGAAGGCTAACACCTACGGATTTTTGACCAAGAAATGGTCTCCACCAGAAATCCAAGAATGTGATCTATGGCAAGGAAACATATGTGGGGTGAGGTGTATGAGCGTCTGGTCGATGATCAATGGCCACACAACCCCCATTTTTGTCGAAAATAGCCATGAACGACCATTTTCAATAATACCGAAGGCTAACACCTACGGATTTTTGACCAAGAAATGGTCTCCACCAGAAATCCAAGAATGTGATCTATGGCAAGGAAACATATGTGGGGTGAGGTGTATGAGCCTCTGGTCGATGATCAATGGCCACACAACCCCCATTTTTGTCGAAAATAGCCATGAACGACCATTTTCAATAATACCGAAGGCTAACACCTACGGATTTTTGACCAAGAAATGGTCTCCACCAGAAATCCAAGAATGTGATCTATGGCAAGGAAACATATGTGGGGTGAAGTGTATGAGCGTCTGGTCGATGATCAATGGCCACACAACCCCCATTTTTGTCGAAAATAGCCATGAACGACCATTTTCAATAATACTAGAGGCTAAGACCTACGGATTTTTGCCCATGAAATGGTCTCCACCAGAAATCCAAGAATGTGATCTATGGCAAGGAAACATATGTGGGGTGAGGTGTATGAGCCTCTGGTCGATGATCAATGGCCACACAACCCCCTTTTTTTGTCGAAAATAGCCATGAACGACCATTTTCAATAATATCGAAGGCTAACACCTACGGATTTTTCACCAAGAAATGGTCTCCACCAGAAATCCAAGAATGTGATCTACGACAAGGAAACATATGTGGGGTGAGGTGTATGAGCCTCTGGTCGACGATCAATGGCCACACAACCCCCATTTTGCCGAAAATAGCCATGAATGACCATTTTCAATAATACCGAAGGCTAACACCTACGGATTTTTGACCAAGAAATGGTCTCCACCAGAAATCCAAGAATGTGATCTATGGCAAGGAAGCATATGTGGTTGAGGTGTACGAGCCTCTGGTCGATGATCAATGGCCACACAACCCCCATTTTTGTCGAAAATAGCCATGAACGACCATTTTCAATAATACCGAAGGCTAACACGTACGAGTTTTTGACCAAGAAATGGTCTCCACCAGAAATCCAATAATGTGATCTATGGCAAGGAAACATATGTGGGGTGAGGTTTATGAGCCTCTAGTCGATGATAAATGGCCACACAACCCCCATTTTTTATGAAAATAGCCATGAGCGACCTTGAAAATAGCCATGAGCGACCATTTTCAATAATACTAGAGGCTAACACCTACGGATTTTACACCAAGAAATGGTCTCCACCAGAAATCCAAGAATGTGATCTATGGAAAGGAAACATATGTGGGTGTCGAAAATAGCCATGAACGACCATTTTCAATAATACCGAAGGCTAACACCTACGGATTTTTGACCAAGAAATGGTCTCCACCAGAAATCCAAGAATGTAATCTATGGCAAGGAAACATATGTGGGGTGAGGTTTATGAGCCTCTAGTCGATGATAAATGGCCACACAACCCCCATTTTTTATGAAAATAGCCATGAGCGACCATTTTCAATAATACTAGAGGCTAAGACCTACGGATTTTTGACCAAGAAATGGTTGAAAGGGAATTAGGATTACACCTAGTTCCTATATAATTTTGGTGGTTGAATTGCCCAACACAAACAATTGGACTGACTAGTTTTGCTCTAGATTATATGTTCTACAGGTGCCAAAGGTTCATCTATAACCATACTAAATCGACTGTCCGAAATACCGTAGATTATTCCGGACAGGAGAAGCTTTTTGGAAAAACAGGCCAAGCGCGGACTGTCCGGGCCCTTGCGGCGGACCGTCCGCGACACAAGGATGTCACTCGGCCAGAACCAATGCAAAAATCGAAGTCTACACTATGGACTGTCCGGAGGAAAAGCAAAGACCGTCCGAGCCCTTGCGCGGACCGTCCGGCCTCTGGCGCGGACCGTCCGGTAGGTGAGAAACCGAAAAACCCGAAGGTGACGGGTTCGGAGAAATGAATTATAGCGGGTTCGCGGACCGTCCGGGCCAGGATCGCGGACCGTCCGCGACTGGGTCTGTCTGACATCTGACAACACATTAAATGCAATATAGCCGTTGATATAGCCGTTACTGCTGACCGTTGCATTTTCAGCCGTTCATCTACTGGGGCGGACCGTCCGGACCTGGCACGCGGACCGTCCGCGCTCAGCAGAATGGAGCAACGGCTAGGAAGTGGTTGGTGGCTATAAATACAACCCCAACCACCTCCATTCACTTCATCCAAGCATTCCAACCTTCAACATTCAATACAAGAGCTAGCATTCCATTCCAAGACACATTCAAAGCCTCCATCTCTCCAAGTTTCACAATTGAGAAAAGAGATCATTAGTGATTAGTGACTTGAGAGAGAAAGTGATCCGTGTGTTATTTGTCGCTCTTGTCGCTTGGCCTTTTTGCAATCGTGCTTTCTTGATTCTTTCATTACGATCAAGCACTCACTTGTAATCGAGGCAAGAGGCACCAATTGTGTGGTTGCCCTTGTGGGAACTTTGTGTTCCAAGTGATTGAGAAGAGAAAGCTCACTCGATCCGTGGGATTGTTTGAGAGAGGGAAGGGTTGAAAGAGACCCGGCCTTTGTGGCCTCCTCAACGGGGAGTAGGTTTGCAAGAACCGAACCTCGGTAAAACAAATCCGCGTGTCACACTCTTCATTTGCTTGCGATTTGTTTTCCACCCTCTCTCGCGGACTCGTTTCTTTATTACTAACGCTAACCCGGCTTGTAGTTGTGTTTATATTTGTAAATTTCAGTTTCGCCTTATTCACCCCCCTCTAGGCGACTTTCAATTGGTATCAAAGCTCGGTGCTTCATTAGAGCCTAACCGCTCGAAGGGATGTCGGGAGATCACGCCAAGAAGGAGATGGAGACCGGCGAAAAGCCCACTACAAGCCACGGGAGCACTTCATCGGAAGAGTCCCGCACCAAAAGGAGGGAGAAGAAGAAGAGCTCCTCCAACAAAGGGAAGGAGAAGAAATCTTCTTCTCACCACAAAGAGAAGAAGGAAAAATCTTCTTCCCACAAGCCGCATCGAAGCGGGGACAAGCAAAAGAGGATGAGGAAAGTGGTCTACTACGAGACCGACACTTCATCAACATCAACCTCCGACTCTGATGCGCCCTCCGTAACTTCTAAACGCCAAGAGCGTAAGAAGTTTAGTAAGATCCCCCTACACTATTCTCGCATTTCTAAACATGCACCTCTACTTTCTGTCCCATTAGGCAAACCACCAACTTTTGATGGTGAAGATTATGCTAGGTGGAGTGATTTAATGAGATTTCATCTAACCTCACTCCACAAAAGTATATGGGATGTTGTTGAGTTTGGTGCACAGGTACCGTCAGTAGGGGATAAAGATTATGACGAGGATGAGGTGGCCCAAATCGAGCACTTCAACTCTCAAGCAACAACAATACTCCTCGCCTCTTTGAGTAGAGAGGAGTATAACAAAGTTCAAGGGTTGAAGAGCGCCAAGGAGGTTTGGGATGTGCTCAAAACCGCGCACGAGGGAGACGAGCTCACCAAGATCACCAAGCGGGAAACGATCGAGGGGGAGCTCGGTCGGTTCCGGCTTCGCAAAGGGGAGGAGCCACAACATATGTACAACCGGCTCAAGACCTTGGTGAACCAAGTGCGCAACCTCGGGAGCGTAAAGTGGGATGACCACGAGATGGTTAAGGTTATTCTAGGATCTCTTATTTTCCTTAACCCTACTCAAGTTCAATTAATTCATGGTAATCGTAGATATACTAAAATGACCCCCGAGGAAGTTATCGGGCATTTTGTAAGTTTTGAGTGCATGGTCGAAGGCTCAAGGAAGATCAACGAGCTTGATGATCCATCTACATCCGAAGCTCAACCCGTCGCATTCAAAGCGACGGAAGAAAAGAAGGAGGAGTCTACACCAAATCGACAACCAATAGACGCCTCCAAGCTTGACAATGAAGAAATGGCGCTAGTCATCAAGAGCTTCCGCCAAATCCTCAAACAGAGGAGGGGGAAAGACTACAAGTCCCGCTCCAAGAAGGTTTGCTACAAATGTGGTAAGCCCGGTCATTTTATTGCTAAATGTCCTATATCAAGTGACAGTGACCGAGGCAACGACAAGAAAGGGAGAAGAAAGGAGAAGAAGAGGTACTACAAGAAGAAGGGCGGAGATGCCCATGTTTGTCGGGAGTGGGATTCCGACGAAAGCTCAAGCGACTCCTCCGACGACGAGGACGCCACCAACATCGCCGTCACCAAGGGACTTCTCTTCCCAAACGTCGGCCACAAGTGCCTCATGGCAAAGGACGGCAAAAAGAAGGTAAAATCCAAATCATCCACTAAATATGAGTCTTCGAGTGATGATAATGCTAGTGATGAGGAGGATAACTTGCGCTCTCTTTTTGCCAACCTCAACATGCAACAAAAAGAAAAACTTAATGAATTGATTAGTGCCATTCATGAAAAGGATGATCTCTTGGACACCCAAGAGGACTTCCTTATTAAAGAAAATAAGAAGCATGTTAAGGTTAAAAATGCTTATGCTCTAGAAGTAGAAAAATGTGAAAAATTATCTAGTGAGCTAAGCACTTGCCGTGAGATGATTGACAACCTTAGGAATGAAAATGCTAGTTTAAATAAGGTTGATTCACATGTTTGCAATGTTTCAATTCCCAATCCTAGAGATAATAATGATGATTTGCTTGCTAGGATTGATGAATTAAACATTTCCCTTGCTAGCCTTAGAGATGAAAATAAAAAATTGCTTGCTAAGGCTAAAGATTTTGATGTTTGCAAAATTACAATTTCCGATCTTAGAGATAAGAATGATATACTTCATGCTAAGATTGTTGAACTTAATTCTTGCAAACCCTCTACATCTACCATTGAGCATGTCACTATTTGCACTAGATGTAGAGATATTGATGTAGATGCTATTCATGATCACATGATTTTAATTAAACAACAAAATGATCATATAGCTAAATTAGATGCTAAAATTGCCGAGCACAACCTAGAAAATGAGAAATTTAAATTTGCTCGTAGCATGCTTTATAATGGGAGACGCCCTGGCATCAAGGATGGCATTGGCTTCCAAAGGGGAGACAATGTCAAACTTAATGCCCCTCCTAAAAGATTGTCCAATTTTGTTAAGGGCAAGGCTCCCATGCCTCAGGATAACGAGGGTTACATTTTATACCCTGCCGGTTATCCCGAGGACAAAATTAGAAAAATTCATTCTAGGAAGTCTCACTCTGGTTCTAACCATGCTTTTATGTATAAGAGTGAGACATCTAGCTCTAGGCAACCAACCCGTGCTAGGTTGTCTAGAAAGAAAACTCCTAGTGCATCAAATGATCAAAACATTTCCTTTAAAACTTTTGATGCATCTTATGTTTTAACTAACAAATCCGGCAAGGTAGTTGCCAAATATGTTGGGGGCAAGCACAAGGGGTCAAAGACTTGTGTTTGGGTACCCAAAGTTCTTGTGTCTAATGCCAAAGGACCCAAAACCATTTGGGTACCTAAAGTCAAGAACTAAACTTGTTTTGTAGGTTTATGCATCCGGGGGCTCAAGTTGGATACTCGACAGCGGGTGCACGAACCACATGACAGGGGAGAAGAAAATGTTCTCCTCCTATGAGAAAAACCAAGATCCCCAACGAGCTATCACATTCGGGGATGGAAATCAAGGTTTGGTCAAAGGTTTGGGTAAAATTGCTATATCTCCGGACCATTCCATTTCCAATGTTTTTCTTGTTGATTCCTTAGATTACAACTTGCTTTCTGTTTCCCAATTATGTCAAATGGGCTACAACTGTCTATTCACTGATATAGGTGTCACTGTCTTTAGAAGAAGTGATGATTCTATAGCATTTAAGGGAGTGTTAGAGGGTCAGCTATACTTGGTAGATTTTGATAGAGCTGAACTCGACACTTGCTTAATTGCTAAGACTAACATGGGTTGGCTCTGGCACCGCCGACTAGCTCATGTTGGGATGAAGAATCTTCATAAGCTTCTAAAGGGAGAACACATTTTAGGACTAACAAATGTTCATTTTGAGAAAGACAGGATTTGTAGCGCATGCCAAGCAGGAAAGCAAGTTGGCTCTCATCATCCGCATAAGAACATAATGACGACCGACTGGCCACTGGAGCTCCTGCACATGGATCTATTCGGCCCAATAGCCTACATAAGCATCGGCGGGAGTAAGTACTGTCTAGTTATTGTGGATGATTATTCTCGCTTCACTTGGGTATTCTTTTTACAGGAAAAATCTCAAACCCAAGAAACCTTAAAGGGATTCTTGAGACGGGCTCAAAATGAGTTCGGCTTAAGGATCAAGAAAATTAGAAGCGACAACGGGACGGAGTTCAAGAACTCTCAAATCGAAGGCTTCCTTGAGGAGGAGGGAATCAAGCATGAGTCCTCTTCTCCCTACAAACCTCAACAAAATGGTGTAGTGGAGAGGAAGAATAGAACTCTATTGGACATGGCAAGGACCATGCTTGATGAGTACAAGACTTCGGATCGGTTTTGGGCCGAGGCGGTCAACACCGCTTGCTACGCCATCAACCGGTTATATCTTCACCGAATCCTCAAGAAGACATCGTATGAACTCCTAACCGGTAAAAAGCCCAACATTTCATATTTTAGAGTCTTTGGTAGCAAATGCTTTATTCTAGTTAAAAGAGGTAGAAAATCTAAATTTGCTCCTAAGACTGTAGAAGGCTTTTTACTTGGTTATGACTCAAACACAAGGGCATATAGGGTCTTTAACAAGTCCACCGGACTAGTTGAAGTCTCATGTGACGTTGTGTTTGATGAAACTAACGGCTCTCAAGTAGAGCATGTTGATCTTGATGAGATAGGTGATGACGAGGCTCCGTGCATCGCGTTAAGGAACATGTCCATCGGGGATATGTGTCCTAAGGAATCCAAAGAGCCTCCAAACACACAAGATCAACCATCCTCCTCCACGCAAGCATCTCCACCAACTCAAAATGAGGATGAAGCTCAAGTTGATGAAGTAGAAGATCAAGCAAATGAGCCACCTCAAGATGATGGCAATGATCAAGGGGGAGATGCAAATGAGGAAGACAAGGAGGATGAAGAGCAAAGGCCGCCACACCCAAGAGTCCACCAAGCAATCCAACGAGATCACCCCGTCGACACCATCCTCGGCGACATTCATAAGGGGGTAACCACTAGATCTCGTGTTGCACACTTTTGCGAACATTACTCATTTGTTTCCTCTATTGAGCCACACAGGGTAGAGGAAGCACTTCAAGATTCGGATTGGGTGGTGGCAATGCAAGAGGAACTCAACAACTTCACTAGGAATGAGGTATGGCATTTAGTTCCACGTCCTAACCAAAATGTTGTAGGAACCAAATGGGTCTTCCGCAACAAGCAAGATGAGCATGGTGTGGTGACAAGGAGCAAAGCTCGACTTGTGGCCAAGGGATACTCCCAAGTCGAAGGTTTGGATTTCGGTGAAACCTATGCACCCGTAGCTAGGCTTGAGTCAATTCGAATATTATTGGCCTATGCTACTTACCATGGCTTTAAGCTTTATCAAATGGACGTGAAAAGTGCCTTCCTCAATGGACCAATCAAGGAAGAGGTCTATGTTGAGCAACCTCCCGGCTTTGAAGACAGTGAGTATCCTAACCATGTCTATAAGCTCTCTAAGGCGCTTTATGGGCTCAAGCAAGCCCCAAGAGCATGGTATGAATGCCTTAGAGATTTCCTTATTGCAAATGGCTTCAAAGTCGGAAAGGCCGATCCCACACTCTTTACTAAAACTCTTGAAAATGACTTGTTTGTATGCCAAATTTATGTTGATGATATTATATTTGGGTCTACTAATGAGTCTACATGTGAAGAGTTTAGTAGGATCATGACACAGAAGTTCGAGATGTCTATGATGGGGGAGTTGAAGTATTTTCTAGGATTCCAAGTCAAACAACTCCAAGAGGGCACCTTCATCAGCCAAACGAAGTACACTCAAGACATTCTAATCAAGTTTGGGATGAAGGATGCCAAACCCATCAAGACACCCATGGGAACTAATGGGCATCTCGACCTCGACACGGGAGGTAAGTCCGTGGATCAAAAGGTATACCGGTCGATGATAGGTTCTTTACTCTATTTATGTGCATCTCGACCGGATATTATGCTTTCCGTATGCATGTGTGCAAGATTCCAAGCCGACCCTAAGGAAGCTCACCTTACGGCCGTAAAACGAATCTTGAGATATTTGGCTTATACTCCTAAGTTTGGGCTTTGGTATCCTTGGGGATCCACATTTGATTTGATTGGTTATTCGGATGCCGATTGGGCGGGGTGTAAAATCAATAGGAAGAGCACATCGGGGACTTGCCAGTTCTTGGGAAGATCCTTGGTGTCTTGGGCTTCAAAGAAGCAAAATTCGGTCGCTCTTTCCACCGCCGAAGCCGAGTATATTGCCGCAGGCCATTGTTGCGCGCAATTGCTTTGGATGAGGCAAACCCTGCGGGACTACGGTTACAAATTAACCAAAGTTCCTTTGCTATGTGATAATGAGAGTGCAATCAAAATGGCCGACAATCCCGTCGAGCATAGCCGCACTAAACACATAGCCATTCGGTATCACTTTTTGAGGGATCACCAACAAAAGGGAGATATCGAGATTTCTTACATTAATACTAAAGATCAATTAGTCGATATCTTTACCAAGCCTCTTGATGAACAATCTTTTAACAAACTTAGGCATGAGCTCAATATTCTTGATTCGCGCAATTTCTTTTGCTAGCTTGCACATATAGCTCATTTTATATACCTTTGATCATGTCTCTTTCATATGCTATGACTAATGTGTTTTCAAGTCTATTTCAAACCAAGTCATAGGTGTATTGAAAGGGAATTGGAGTCTTCGGCGAAGACAAAGGCTTCCACTACGTAACTCATCCTTCGCCGTCGCTCCAAGCAACTCTCCGTTCAAGGGGGAGAAAACTTGAGCACCAAGCAAAAGGACTTCGTCTTTGGTATAATCTTAACTCATTTATTTATGACCAAAGGGGAAGAAAGCACTTCGAGGGCTCTAATGATTCCGTTTTTGGCGATTCATGCCAAAGGGGGAGAAAGTAAGAGCCCAAAGCAAAAGGACCGCACCACCACCAATTTCAAAAACTTAACTTAAGTGTTGAATATTTTCAATTGGTATCCTATTGTGTTCAAAAGGGGGAGAAAGTAGTATTTCAAAATGATACATCAAAACCCTCTTGAACACTAAGAGAAGAATCTCATTTAGGGGGAGTTTTGTTTAGTCAAAGGAAAAGCATTTGAAACAAGGGGAGAAAATTTCAAATCTTGAAAATGCTTCTCAAAATCTTATTCATTTGCCTTTGACTATTTGCAAAAGAACTTTGAAAAGATTTACAAAAGATTTTGCAAAAACAAAACATGTGGTGCAAGCGTGGTCCAAAATGTTAAAAATGAAGAAACAATCCATGCATATCTTGTAAGCATTTATATTGGCTCAATTCCAAGCAACCTTTGCACTTACATTATGCAAACTAGTTCAATTATGCACTTCTACATTTGCTTTGGTTTGTGTTGGCATCAATCACCAAAAAGGGGGAGATTGAAAGGGAATTAGGCTTACACCTAGTTCCTATATAATTTTGGTGGTTGAATTGCCCAACACAAACAATTGGACTGACTAGTTTTGCTCTAGATTATATGTTCTACAGGTGCCAAAGGTTCATCTATAACCATACTAAATCGACTGTCCGAAATACCGTAGATTATTCCGGACAGGAGAAGCTTTTTGGAAAAACAGGCCAAGCGCGGACTGTCCGGGCCCTTGCGGCGGACCGTCCGCGACACAAGGATGTCACTCGGCCAGAACCAATGCAAAAATCGAAGTCTACACTATGGACTGTCCGGAGGAAAAGCAAAGACCGTCCGAGCCCTTGCGCGGACCGTCCGGCCTCTGGCGCGGACCGTCCGGTAGGTGAGAAACCGAAAAACCCGAAGGTGACGGGTTCGGAGAAATGAATTATAGCGGGTTCGCGGACCGTCCGGGCCAGGATCGCGGACCGTCCGCGACTGGGTCTGTCTGACATCTGACAACGCATTAAATGCAATATAGCCGTTGATATAGCCGTTACTGCTGACCGTTGCATTTTCAGCCGTTGATCTACTGGGGCGGACCGTCCGGACCTGGCACGCGGACCGTCCTCGCTCAGCAGAATGGAGCAACGGCTAGGAAGTCGTTGGTGGCTATAAATACAACCCCAACCACCTCCATTCACTTCATCCAAGCATTCCAACCTTCAACATTCAATACAAGAGCTAGCATTCCATTCCAAGACACATTCAAAGCCTCCATCTCTCCAAGTTTCACAATTGAGAAAAGAGATCATTAGTGATTAGTGACTTGAGAGAGAAAGTGATCCGTGCGTTATTCGTCGCTCTTGTCGCTTGGCCTTTTTGCAATCGTGCTTTCTTGATTCTTTCATTACGATCAAGCACTCACTTGTAATCGAGGCAAGAGGCACCAATTGTGTGGTGGCCCTTGTGGGAACTTTGTGTTCCAAGTGATTGAGAAGAGAAAGCTCACTCGATCCGTGGGATCGTTTGAGAGAGGGAAGGGTTGAAAGAGACCCGGCCTTTGTGGCCTCCTCAACGGGGAGTAGGTTTGCAAGAACCGAACCTCGGTAAAACAAATCCGCGTGTCACACTCTTCATTTGCTTGCGATTTGTTTTCCACCCTCTCTCGCGGACTCGTTTCTTTATTACTAACGCTAACCCGGCTTGTAGTTGTGTTTATATTTGTAAATTTCAGTTTCGCCCTATTCACCCCCCCCTCTAGGCGACTTTCAATTGGTATCAAAGCTCGGTGCTTCATTAGAGCCTAACCGCTCGAAGTGATGTCGGGAGATCACGCCAAGAAGGAGATGGAGACCGGCGAAAAGCCCACTACAAGCCACGGGAGCACTTCATCGGAAGAGTCCCGCACCAAAAGGAGGGAGAAGAAGAAGAGCTCCTCCAACAAAGGGAAGGAGAAGAAATCTTCTTCTCACCACAAAGAGAAGAAGGAAAAATCTTCTTCCCACAAGCCGCATCGAAGCGGGGACAAGCAAAAGAGGATGAGGAAAGTGGTCTACTACGAGACCGACACTTCATCAACATCAACCTCCGACTCCGATGCGCCCTCCGTAACTTCTAAATGCCAAGAGCGTAAGAAGTTTAGTAAGATCCCCCTACACTATTCTCGCATTTCTAAACATGCACCTCTACTTTCCGTCCCATTAGGCAAACCACCAACTTTTGATGGTGAAGATTATGCTAGGTGGAGTGATTTAATGAGATTTCATCTAACCTCACTCCACAAAAGTATATGGGATGTTGTTGAGTTTGGTGCATAGGTACCGTCAGTAGGGGATAAAGACTATGACGAGGATGAGGTGGCCCAAATCGAGCACTTCAACTCTCAAGCGACAACAATACTCCTCGCCTCTTTGAGTAGAGAGGAGTATAACAAAGTTCAAGGGTTGAAGAGCGCCAAGGAGGTTTGGGATGTGCTCAAAACCGCGCACGAGGGAGACGAGCTCACCAAGATCACCAAGCGGGAAACGATCGAGGGGGAGCTCGGTCGGTTCCGGCTTCGCAAAGGGGAGGAGCCACAACATATGTACAACCGGCTCAAGACCTTGGTGAACCAAGTGCGCAACCTCGGGAGCGTAAAGTGGGATGACCACGAGGTGGTTAAGGTTATTCTAAGATCTCTTATTTTCCTTAACCCTACTCAAGTTCAATTAATTCATGGTAATCGTAGATATACTAAAATGACCCCCGAGGAAGTTATCGGGCATTTTGTAAGTTTTGAGTGCATGGTCGAAGGCTCAAGGAAGATCAACGAGCTTGATGATCCATCTACATCCGAAGCTCAACCCGTCGCATTCAAAGCGACGAAAGAAAAGAAGGAGGAGTCTACACCAAATCGACAACCAATAGACGCCTCCAAGCTTGACAATGAAGAAATGGCGCTAGTCATCAAGAGCTTCCGCCAAATCCTCAAACAGAGGAGGGGGAAAGACTACAAGTCCCGCTCCAAGAAGGTTTGCTACAAATGTGGTAAGCCCGGTCATTTTATTGCTAAATGTCCTATATCAAGTGACAGTGACCGAGGCAACGACAAGAAAGGGAGAAGAAAGGAGAAGAAGAGGTACTACAAGAAGAAGGGCGGAGATGCCCATGTTTGTCGGGAGTGGGATTCCGACGAAAGCTCAAGCGACTCCTCCGACGACGAGGACGCCGCCAACATCGCCGTCACCAAGGCACTTCTCTTCCCAAACGTCGGCCACAAGTGCCTCATGGCAAAGGACGGCAAAAAGAAGGTAAAATCCAAATCATCCACTAAATATGAGTCTTCTAGTGATGATAATGCTAGTGATGAGGAGGATAACTTGCGCTCTCTTTTTGCCAACCTCAACATGCAACAAAAAGAAAAACTTAATGAATTGATTAGTGCCATTCATGAAAAGGATGATCTCTTGGACACCCAAGAGGACTTCCTTATTAAAGAAAATAAGAAGCATGTTAAGGTTAAAAATGCTTATGCTCTAGAAGTAGAAAAATGTGAAAAATTATCTAGTGAGCTAAGCACTTGCCGTGAGATGATTGACAACCTTAGGAATGAAAATGCTAGTTTAAATAAGGTTGATTCACATGTTTGCAATGCTTCAATTCCCAATCCTAGAGATAATAATGATGATTTGCTTGCTAGGATTGATGAATTAAACATTTCCCTTGCTAGCCTTAGAGATGAAAATAAAAAAATGCTTGCTAAGGCTAAAGATTTTGATGTTTGCAAAATTACAATTTCCGATCTTAGAGATAAGAATGATATACTTCATGCTAAGATTGTTGAACTTAATTCTTGCAAACCCTCTACATCTACCATTGAGCATGTCACTATTTGCACTAGATGTAGAGATATTGATGTAGATGCTACTCATGATCACATGATTTTAATTAAACAACAAAATGATCATATAGCTAAATTAGATGCTAAAATTGCCGAGCACAACCTAGAAAATGAGAAATTTAAATTTGCTCATAGCATGCTTTATAATGGGAGACGCCCTGGCATCAAGGATGGCATTGGCTTCCAAAGGGGAGACATTGTCAAACTTAATGCCCCTCCTAAAAGATTGTCCAATTTTGTTAAGGGCAAGGCTCCCAGGCCTCAGGATAATGAGGGTTACATTTTATACCCTGCCGGTTATCCCGAGGACAAAATTAGAAAAATTCATTCTAGGAAGACTCACTCTGGTTCTAACCATGCTTTTATGTATAAGAGTGAGACATCTAGCTCTAGGCAACCAACCCGTGCTAGGTTGTCTAGAAAGAAAACTCCTAGTGCATCAAATGATCAAAACATTTCCTTTAAAACTTTTGATGCATCTTATGTTTTAACTAACAAATCCGGCAAGGTAGTTGCCAAATATGTTGGGGGCAAGCACAAGGGGTCAAAGACTTGTGTTTGGGTACCCAAAGTTCTTGTGTCTAATGCCAAAGGACCCAAAACCATTTGGGTACCTAAAGTCAAGAACTAAACTTGTTTTGTAGGTTTATGCATCCGGGGGCTCAAGTTGGATACTCGACAGCGGGTGCACGAACCACATGACAGGGGAGAAGAAAATGTTCTCCTCCTATGAGAAAAACCAAGATCCCCAACGAGCTATCACATTCGGGGATGGAAATCAAGGTTTGGTCAAAGGTTTGGGTAAAATTGCTATATCTCCGGACCATTCCATTTCCAATGTTTTTCTTGTTGATTCCTTAGATTACAACTTGCTTTCTGTTTCCCAATTATGTCAAATGGGCTACAACTGTCTATTCACTGATATAGGTGTCACTGTCTTTAGAAGAAGTGATGATTCAATAGCATTTAAGGGAGTGTTAGAGGGTCAGCTATACTTGGTAGATTTTGATAGAGCTGAACTCGACACTTGCTTAATTGCTAAGACTAACATGGGTTGGCTCTGGCACCGCCGACTAGCTCATGTTGGGATGAAGAATCTTCATAAGCTTCTAAAGGGAGAACACATTTTAGGACTAACAAATTTTCATTTTGAGAAAGACAGGATTTGTAGCGCATGCCAAGCAGGAAAGCAAGTTGGCTCTCATCATCCGCATAAGAACATAATGACGACCGACAGGCCACTGGAGCTCCTGCACATGGATCTATTCGGCCCAATAGTCTACATAAGCATCGGCGGGAGTAAGTACTGTCTAGTTATTGTGGATGATTATTCTCGCTTCACTTGGGTATTCTTTTTACAGGAAAAATCTCAAACCCAAGAAACCTTAAAGGGATTCTTGAGACGGGCTCAAAATGAGTTCGGCTTAAGGATCAAGAAAATTAGAAGCGACAACGGGACGGAGTTCAAGAACTCTCAAATCGAAGGCTTCCTTGAGGAGGAGGGAATCAAGCATGAGTTCTCTTCTCCCTACACACCTCAACAAAATGGTGTAGTGGAGAGGAAGAATAGAACTCTATTGGACATGGCAAGGACCATGCTTGATGAGTACAAGACTTCGGATCGGTTTTGGGCCGAGGCGGTCAACACCGCTTGCTACGCCATCAACCGGTTATATCTTCACCGAATCCTCAAGAAGACATCGTATGAACTCCTAACCGGTAAAAAGCCCAACATTTCATATTTTAGAGTCTTTGGTAGCAAATGCTTTATTCTAGTTAAAAGAGGTAGAAAATCTAAATTTGCTCCTAAGACTGTAGAAGGCTTTTTACTTGGTTATGACTCAAACACAAGGGCATATAGGGTCTTTAACAAGTCCACCGGACTAGTTGAAGTCTCATGTGACGTTGTGTTTGATGAAACTAACGGCTCTCAAGTAGAGCATGTTGATCTTGATGAGATAGGTGATGACGAGGCTCCGTGCATCGCGTTAAGGAACATGTCCATCGGGGATGTGTGTCCTAAGGAATCCAAAGAGCCTCCAAACACACAAGATCAACCATCCTCCTCCACGCAAGCATCTCCACCAACTCAAAATGAGGATGAAGCTCAAGTTGATGAAGTAGAAGATCAAGCAAATGAGCCACCTCAAGATGATGGCAATGATCAAGGGGGAGATGCAAATGAGGAAGACAAGGAGGATGAAGAGCAAAGGCCGCCACACCCAAGAGTCCACCAAGCAATCCAACGAGATCACCCCGTCGACACCATCCTCGGCGACATTCATAAGGGGGTAACCACTAGATCTCGTGTTGCACACTTTTGCGAACATTACTCGTTTGTTTCCTCTATTGAGCCACATAGGGTAGAGGAAGCACTTCAAGATTCGGATTGGGTGGTGGCAATGCAAGAGGAACCCAACAACTTCACTAGGAATGAGGTATGGCATTTAGTTCCACGTCCTAACCAAAATGTTGTAGGAACCAAATGGGTCTTCCGCAACAAGCAAGATGAGCATGGTGTGGTGACAAGGAACAAAGCACGACTTGTGGCCAAGGGATACTCCCAAGTCGAAGGTTTGGATTTCGGTGAAACCTATGCACCCGTAGCTAGGCTTGAGTCAATTCGAATATTATTGGCCTATGCTACTTACCATGGCTTTAAGCTTTATCAAATGGACGTGAAAAGTGCCTTCCTCAATGGACCAATCAAGGAAGAGGTCTATGTTGAGCAACCTCCCGGCTTTGAAGACAGTGAGTATCCTAACCATGTCTATAAGCTCTCTAAGGCGCTTTATGGGCTCAAGCAAGCCCCAAGAGCATGGTATGAATGCCTTAGAGATTTTCTTATTGCAAATGGCTTCAAAGTCGGAAAGGCCGATCCCACACTCTTTACTAAAACTCTTGAAAATGACTTGTTTGTATGCCAAATTTATGTTGATGATATTATATTTGGGTCTACTAATGAGTCTACATGTGAAGAGTTTAGTAGGATCATGACACAGAAGTTCGAGATGTCTATGATGGGGGAGTTGAAGTATTTTCTAGGATTCCAAGTCAAACAACTCCAAGAGGGCACCTTCATCAGCCAAACGAAGTACACTCAAGACATTCTAACCAAGTTTGGGATGAAGGATGCCAAACCCATCAAGACACCCATGGGAACTAATGGGCATCTCGACCTCGACACGGGAGGTAAGTCCGTGGATCAAAAGGTATACCGGTCGATGATAGGTTCTTTACTCTATTTATGTGCATCTCGACCGGATATTATGCTTTCCGTATGCATGTGTGCAAGATTCCAAGCCGACCCTAAGGAAGCTCACCTTACGGCCGTAAAACGAATCTTGAGATATTTGGCTTATACTCCTAAGTTTGGGCTTTGGTATCCTTGGGGATCCACATTTGATTTGATTGGTTATTCGGATGCCGATTGGGCGGGGTGTAAAATCAATAGGAAGAGCACATCGGGGACTTGCCAGTTCTTGGGAAGATCCTTGGTGTCTTGGGCTTCAAAGAAGCAAAATTCGGTCGCTCTTTCCACCGCCGAAGCCGAGTATATTGCCGCAGGCCATTGTTGCGCTCAATTGCTTTGGATGAGGCAAACCCTGCGGGACTACGGTTACAAATTAACCAAAGTTCCTTTGCTATGTGATAATGAGAGTGCAATCAAAATGGCCGACAATCCCGTCGAGCATAGCCGCACTAAACACATAGCCATTCGGTATCACTTTTTGAGGGATCACCAACAAAAGGGAGATATTGATATTTCTTACTTTAATACTAAAGATCAATTAGCCGATATCTTTACCAAGCCTCTTGATGAACAATCTTTTAACAAACTTAGGCATGAGCTCAATATTCTTGATTCGCGCAATTTCTTTTGCTAGCTTGCACATATAGCTCATTTTATATACCTTTGATCATGTCTCTTTCATATGCTATGACTAATGTGTTTTCAAGTCTATTTCAAACCAAGTCATAGGTGTATTGAAAGGGAATTGGAGTCTTCGGCGAAGACAAAGGCTTCCACTACGTAACTCATCCTTCGCCGTCGCTCCAAGCAACTCTCCGTTCAAGGGGGAGAAAACTTGAGCACCAAGCAAAAGGACTTCGTCTTTGGTATAATCTTAACTCATTTATTTATGACCAAAGGGGAAGAAAGCACTTCGAGGGCTCTAATGATTCCGTTTTTGGCGATTCATGCCAAAGGGGGAGAAAGTAAGAGCCCAAAGCAAAAGGACCGCACCACCACCAATTTCAAAAACTTAACTTAAGTGTTGAATATTTTCAATTGGTATCCTATTGTGTTCAAAAGGGGGAGAAAGTAGTATTTCAAAATGATACATCAAAACCCTCTTGAACACTAAGAGGAGAATCTCATTTAGGGGGAGTTTTGTTTAGTCAAAGGAAAAGCATTTGAAACAGGGGGAGAAAATTTCAAATCTTGAAAATGCTTCTCAAAATCTTATTCATTTGCCTTTGACTATTTGCAAAAGAACTTTGAAAAGATTTACAAAAGATTTTGCAAAAACAAAACATGTGGTGCAAGCGTGGTCCAAAGTGTTAAAAATGAAGAAACAATCCATGCATATCTTGTAAGCATTTATATTGGCTCAATTCCAAGCAACCTTTGCACTTACATTATGCAAACTAGTTCAATTATGCACTTCTACATTTGCTTTGGTTTGTGTTGGCATCAATCACCAAAAAGGGGGAGATTGAAAGGGAATTAGGCTTACACCTAGTTCCTATATAATTTTGGTGGTTGAATTGCCCAACACAAACAATTGGACTGACTAGTTTTGCTCTAGATTATATGTTCTACAGGTGCCAAAGGTTCATCTATAACCATACTAAATCGACTGTCCGAAATATCGTAGATTATTCCGGACAGGAGAAGCTTTTTGGAAAAACAGGCCAAGCGCGGACTGTCCGGGCCCTTGCGGCGGACCGTCCGCGACACAAGGATGTCACTCGGCCAGAACCAATGCAAAAATCGAAGTCTACACTATGGACTGTCCGGAGGAAAAGCAAAGACCGTCCGAGCCCTTGCGCGGACCGTCCGGCCTCTGGCGCGGACCGTCCGGTAGGTGAGAAACCGAAAAAACCCGAAGGTGACGGGTTCGGAGAAATGAATTATAGCGGGTTCGCGGACCGTCCGGGCCAGGATCGCGGACCGTCTGCGACTGGGTCTGTCTGACATCTGACAACGCATTAAATGCAATATAGCCGTTGATATAGCCGTTACTGCTGACCGTTGCATTTTCAGCCGTTGATCTACTGGGGCGGACCGTCCGGACCTGGCACGCGGACCGTCCGCGCTCAGCAGAATGGAGCAACGGCTAGGAAGTGGTTGGTGGCTATAAATACAACCCCAACCACCTCCATTCACTTCATCCAAGCATTCCAACCTTCAACATTCAATACAAGAGCTAGCATTCCATTCCAAGACACATTCAAAGCCTCCATCTCTCCAAGTTTCATAATTGAGAAAAGAGATCATTAGTGATTAGTGACTTGAGAGAGAAAGTGATCCGTGTGTTATTCGTCGCTCTTGTCGCTTGGCCTTTTTGCAATCGTGCTTTCTTGATTCTTTCATTACGATCAAGCACTCACTTGTAATCGAGGCAAGAGGCACCAATTGTGTGGTGGCCCTTGTGGGAACTTTGTGTTCCAAGTGATTGAGAAGAGAAAGCTCACTCGATCCGTGGGATCGTTTGAGAGAGGGAAGGGTTGAAAGAGACCCGGCCTTTGTGGCCTCCTCAACGAGGAGTAGGTTTGCAAGAACCGAACCTCGGTAAAACAAATCCGCGTGTCACACTCTTCATTTGCTTGCGATTTGTTTTCCACCCTCTCTCGCGGACTCGTTTCTTTATTACTAACGCTAACCCGGCTTGTAGTTGTGTTTATATTTGTAAATTTCAGTTTCGCCCTATTCACCCCCCTCTAGGCGATTTTCAATGGTCTCCACCAGAAATCCAAGAATGTGATCTATGGCAAGGAAACATATGTGGGGTGAGGTGTATGAGCCTCTGGTCGATGATCAATGGCCACACAACCCCCATTTTTGTCGAAAATAGCCATGAACGACCATTTTCAATAATATCGAAGGCTAACACCTACGGATTTTTGACCAAGAAATGGTCTCCACCAGAAATCCAAGAATGTGATCTACGACAAGGAAACATATGTGGGGTGAGGTGTATGAGCCTCTGGTCGACGATCAATGGCCACACAACCCCCATTTTGCCGAAAATAGCCATGAATGACCATTTTCAATAATACCGAAGGCTAACACGTACGAGTTTTTAACCAAGAAATGGTTTCCACCAGAAATCCAAGAATGTAATCTATGGCAAGCAAACATATGTGGGGTGAGGTGTATGAGCGTCTGGTCGATGATCAATGGCCACACAACCCCCATTTTTTATGAAAATAGCCATGAGCGACCTTGAAAATAGCCATGAACGACATTTTCAATAATACCAAATGCTAACACCTACGGATTTTTGACCAAAAATGGTCTCCACCAGAAATCCAAGAATGTGATCTATGGCAAGGAAACATATGTGGGGTGAGGTGTACGAGCCTCTGGTCGATGATCAATGGCCACACAACCCCCATTTTTGTCGAAAATAGCCATGAACGACCATTTTCAATAATACCGAAGGCTAACACCTACGGATTTTTGACCAAGAAATGGTCTCCACCAGAAATCCAAGAATGTGATCTATGGCAAGGAAACATATGTGGGGTGAGGTGTACGAGCCTCTGGTCGATGATCAATGGCCACACAACCCCCATTTTGCCGAAAATAGCCATGAATGACCATTTTCAATAATACCGAAGGCTAACACGTACGAGTTTTTAACCAAGAAATGGTCTCCACCAGAAATCCAAGAATGTGATCTATGGCAAGGAAACATATGTGGGGTGAGGTGTATGAGCGTCTGGTCGATGATCAATGGCCACACAACCCCCATTTTTGTCGAAAATAGCCATGAACGACCATTTTCAATAATACCGAAGGCTAACACCTACGGACTTTTGACCAAGAAATGGTCTCCACCAGAAATCCAAGAATGTGATCTATGGCAAGGAAACATATGTGGGGTGAGGTGTACGAGCCTCTGGTCGATGATCAATGGCCACACAACCCCCATTTTGCCGAAAATAGCCATGAATGACCATTTTCAATAATACCGAAGGCTAACACGTACGAGTTTTTAACCAAGAAATGGTCTCCACCAGAAATCCAAGAATGTGATCTATGGCAAGGAAACATATGTGGGGTGAGGTGTATGAGCGTCTGGTCGATGATCAATGGCCACACAACCCCCATTTTTGTCGAAAATAGCCATGAACGACCATTTTCAATAATACCGAAGGCTAACACCTACGGATTTTTGACCAAGAAATGGTCTCCACCAGAAATCCAAGAATGTGATCTATAGCAAGGAAACATATGTGGAGTGAGGTGTACGATCCTCTGGTCGATGATCAATGGCCACACAACCCCCATTTTTGTCGAAAATAGCCATGAATGACCATTTTCAAAAATACCGAAGGCTAACACGTTCGGATTTTTGACCAAGAAATGGTCTCCACCAGAAATCCAAGAATGTGATCTATGGCAAGGAAACATATGTGGGGTGAGGTGTATGAGCGTCTGGTCGATGATCAATGGCCACACAACCCCCATTTTTGTCGAAAATAGCCATGAACGACCATTTTCAATAATATCGAAGGCTAACACCTACGGATTTTTGACCAAGAAATGGTCTCCACCAGAAATCCAAGAATGTGATCTATGGCAAGGAAACATATGTGGGGTGAGGTTTATGAGCCTCTAGTCGATGATAAATAGCCACACAACCCCCATTTTTTATGAAAATAGCCATGAGCGACCTTGAAAATAGCCTTGAGCGACCATTTTCAATAATACTAGAGGCTAACACCTACGGATTTTAGACCAAGAAATGGTCTCCACCAGAAATCCAAGAATGTGATCTATGGCAAGGAAACATATGTGGGGCGAGGTGTATGAGCGTCTGGTCAATGATCAATGGCCACACAACCCCCATTTTTGTCGAAAATAGCCATGAACGACCATTTTCAATAATACCGAAGGCTAACACCTACGGATTTTTGACCAAGAAATGGTCTCCACCAGAAATCCAAGAATGTGATCTATGGCAAGGAAACATATGTGGGGTGAGGTGTATGAGCCTCTGGTCGATGATCAATGGCCACACAACCCCCATTTTTGTCGAAAATAGCCATGAACGACCATTTTCAATAATATCGAAGGCTAACACCTACGGATTTTTGACCAAGAAATGGTCTCCACCAGAAATCCAAGAATGTGATCTACGACAAGGAAACATATGTGGGGTGAGGTGTATGAGCCTCTGGTCGACGATCAATGGCCACACAACCCCCATTTTGCCGAAAATAGCCACACAACCCCATTTTTGTCGAAATTAGCCATGAACGACCATTTTCAATAATACCGAAGGCTAACACCTACAGATTTTTGACCAAGAAATGGTCTCCACCAGAAATCCAAGAATGTGATCTATGGCAAGGAAACATATGTGGGGTGAGGTGTATGAGCCTCTGGTCGACGATCAATGTCCACACAACCCTAATTTTTGTCGAAAATAGCCATGAATGACCATTTTCAATGACACTGAAGGCTAACACCTACGGATTTTTGACCAAGAAATGGTCTCCACCAGAAATCCAAGAATGTGATCTATGGCACGGAAACATATGTGGGGTGAGGTGTATGAGCCTCTGGTCGATGATAAATGGCCACACAACCCCCATTTTTTATGAAAATAGCCATGAGCGACCTTGAAAATAGCCATGAGCGACCATTTTCAATAATACTAGAGGCTAACACGTACGGATTTTTGACCAAGAAATGGTCTCCACCAGAAATCCAAGAATGTGATCTATGGCAAGGAAACATATGTGGGGTGAGGTGTATGAGCCTCTGGTCGATGATCAATGGCCACACAACCCCCATTTTTGTCGAAAATAGCCATGAACGACCATTTTTCAATGACACTGAAGGCTAACACCTACGGATTTTTGCCCAAGAAATGGTCTCCACCAAAAATCCAAGAATGTGTTCTATGGCAAGGAAACATATGTGTAGTGAGGTGTATGAGCCTCTGGTCGATGATAAATGGCCACACAACCCCCATTTTTTATGAAAATAGCCATGAATGACCATTTTCAATAATACCGAAGGCTAACACCTACGGATTTTGACCAAGAAATGGTCTCCACCAGAAATCCAAGAATGTGATCTATGGCAAGGAAACATATGTGGGGTGAGGTGTATGAGCCTCTGGTCGATGATCAATGGCCACACAACCCCCATTTTTGTCGGAAATAGCCATGAATGAAGGTGTATGAGCCTCTAGTCGATGATCAATGGCCACACAACCCCCATTTTTGTCGAAAATAGCCATGAACGACCATTTTCAATAATACCGAAGGCTAACACCTACGGATTTTTGACCAAGAAATGGTCTCCACCAGAAATCCAAGAATGTGATCTATGGCAAGGAAACATATGTGGGGTGAGGTGTATGAGCCTCTGGTCGACGATCAATGGCCACACAACCCCCATTTTTGTCAAAAATAGCCATGAACGACCATTTTCAATAATATCGAAGGCTAACACCTACGGATTTTTGACCAAGAAATGGTCTCCACCAGAAATCCAAGAATGTGATCTACGACAAGGAAACATATGTGGGGTGAGGTGTATGAGTGTCTGGTCGATGATCAATGGCCACACAACCCCCATTTTTGTCGAAAATAGCCATGAACGACCATTTTCAATAATACCGAAGGCTAACACCTTCAGATTTTTGACCAAGAAATGGTCTCCACCAGAAATCCAAGAATGTGATCTATGGCAAGGAAACATATGTGGGGTGAGGTGTATGAGCGTCTGGTCGATGATCAATGGCCACACAACCCCCATTTTTGTCGAAAATAGCCATGAACGACCATTTTCAATAATACCGAAGGCTAACACCTACGGATTTTTGACCAAGAAATGGTCTCCACAAGAAATCCAAGAATGTGATCTATGGCAAGGAAACTTATGTGGGTGAGGTGTATGAGCCTCTGGTCGATGATCAATGGCCACACAACCCCCATTTTTGTCGAAAATAGCCATGAACGACCATTTTCAATAATATCGAAGGCTAACACCTACGAATTTTTGACCAAGAAATGGTCTCCACCAGAAATCCAAGAATGTGATCTATGGCAAGGAAACATATGTGGGGTGAGGTATATGAGCCTCTGGTCGATGATCAATGGCCACACAACCCCCATTTTTGTCGAAAATAGCCATGAACGACCATTTTCAATAATACCGAAGGCTAACACCTACGGATCTTTGACCAAGAAATGGGGGTTGTGTGGCCATTGATCATCGACCAAAGGCTCATACACCTCGCCCCACATATGTTTTCTTGCCATAGATCACATTCTTGGATTTCTGGTGGAGACCATTTCTTGGTCAAAAATCCGTAAGTGTTAGCCTTCGGTATTATTGAAAATGGTCGTTCATGGCTATTTTCGACAAAAATGGGGGTTGTGTGGCCATTGATCATCGACCAGACGCTCATACACCTCACCCCACATATGTTTCCTTGCCATAGATCACATTCTTGGATTTCTGGTGGAGACCATTTCTTGGTCAAAAATCCGAACGTGTTAGCCTTCGGTATTTTTGAACATGGTCATTGATGGCTATTTTCGACAAAAATGGGGGTTGTGTGGCCATTGATCATCGACCAGAGGATCGTACACCTCACTCCACATATGTTTCCTTGCCATAGATCACATTCTTGGATTTCTGGTGGAGACCATTTCTTGGTCAAAAATCCGTAGGTCTTTGCCTCTAGTATTATTGAAAATGGTCGTTCATGGCTATTTTCGACAAAAATGGGGGTTGTGTGGCCATTGATCATCGACCAGACGCTCATACACCTCACCCCACATATATTTCCTTGCCATAGATCACATTCTTGGATTTCTGGTGGAGACCATTTCTTGGTCTAAAATCCGTAGGTGTTAGCCTCTAGTATTATTGAAAATGGTCGCTCATGGCTATTTTCATAAAAAATGGGGGTTGTGTGGCCATTGATCGTCGACCAGAGGCTCATACACCTCACCCCACATATGTTTCCTTGCCATAGATCACATTCTTGGATTTCTTGTGGAGACCATTTCTTGGTCAAAAATCCGTAGGTGTTAGCCTTCGATATTATTGAAAATGGTCGTTCATGGCTATTTTCGACAAAAATGGGGGTTGTGTGGCCATTGATCATCGACCAGAGGCTCATACACCTCACCCCACATATGTTTCCTTGCCATAGATCACATTCTTGGATTTCTGGTGGAGACCATTTCTTGGTCAAAAATCCGTAGGTGTTAGCCTTCGGTATTATTGAAAATGGTCGTTCATGGCTATTTTCGACAAAAATGGGGGTTGTGTGGCCATTGATCATCGACCAGAGGCTCATACACCTCACCCCACATATGTTTCCTTGCCATAGATCACATTCTTGGATTTCTGGTGGAGACCATTTCTTGGTCAAAAATTCGTAGGTGTTAGCCTCTAGTATTATTGAAAATGGTCGCTCATGGCTATTTTCAAGGTCGCTTATGGCTATTTTCATAAAAAATGGGGGTTGTGTGGCCATTGATCGTCGACCAGAGGCTCATACACCTCACCCCACATATGTTTCCTTGCCATAGATCACATTCTTGGATTTCTGGTGGAGACCATTTCTTGGTCAAAAATCCGTAGGTCTTAGCCTCTAATATTATTGAAAATGGTCGCTCATGGCAATTTTCGGCAAAATGGGGTTGTGTGGCCATTGATCGTCGACCATAGGCTCATACACCTCACCCCACATATGTTTCCTTGCCATAGATTACATTCTTGGATTTCTGGTGGAGACCATTTCTTGGTCAAAAATCCGTAGGTGTTAGCCTTCGGTATTATTGAAAATGGTCGTTCATGG
This sequence comes from Zea luxurians, assembly GCA_029449295.1. Classification (NCBI taxonomy): domain Eukaryota; kingdom Viridiplantae; phylum Streptophyta; class Magnoliopsida; order Poales; family Poaceae; genus Zea; species Zea luxurians. Next base: position 75,440 of record JAOPSE010002526.1, read on the forward strand.
CTATTTTCGACAAAAATGGGGGTTGTGTGGCCATTGATCATCGACCAGACGCTCATACAACTCACCCCACATATGTTTCCTTGTCGTAGATCACATTCTTGGATTTCTGGTGGAGACCATTTCTTGGTCAAAAATCCGTAGGTGTTAGCCTTCGATATTATTGAAAATGGTCGTTCATGGCTATTTTTGACAAAAATGGGGGCTGTGTGGCCCTTGATCATCGACCAGAGGCTCATACACCTCACCCCACATATGTTTCCTTGCCATAGATCACATTCTTGGATTTCTGGTGGAGACCATTTCTTGGTCAAAAATCCGTAGGTGTTAGCCTTCTGTATTATTGAAAATGGTCGTTCATGGCTATTTTTGACAAAAATGGGGGTTGTGTGGCCATTGATCATCGACCAGAGGCTCATACACCTCACCCCACATATGTTTCCCTTGCCATAGATCACATTCTTGGATTTCTGGTGGAGACCATTTCTTGGTTAAAAACTCGTACGTGTTAGCCTTCGGTATTATTGAAAATGGTCGTTCATGGCTATTTTCGGCAAAATGGGGGTTGTGTGGCCATTGATCGTCGACCTGAGGCTCATACACCTCACCCCACATATGTTTCCTTGCCATAGATTACATTCTTGGATTTCTGGTGGAGACCATTTCTTGGTTAAAAACTCGTACGTGTTAGCCTTCGGTATTATTGAAAATGGTCGTTCATGGCTATTTTCGGCAAAATGGGGGTTGTGTGGCCATTGATCGTCGACCAGAGGCTCATACACCTCACCCCACATATGTTTCCTTGTCGTAGATCACATTCTTGGATTTCTGGTGGAGACCATTTCTTGGTCAAAAATCCGTAGGTGTTAGCCTTCGATATTATTGAAAATGGTCGTTCATGGCTATTTTCGACAAAAATGGGGGTTGTGTGGCCATTGATCGTCGACCAGAGGCTCATACACCTCACCCCACATATGTTTCCTTGCCATAGATCACATTCTTGGATTTCTGGTGGAGATCATTTCTTGGTCAAAAATCCGTAGGTCATAGCCTCTAGTATTATTGAAAATGGTCGCTCATGGCTATTTTCATAAAAAATGAGGGTTGTGTGGCCATTTATCATCGACTAGAGGCTCATAAACCTCACCCCACATATGTTTCCTTGCCATAGATTACATTCTTGGATTTCTAGTGGAGACCATTTCTTGGTCAAAAATCCGTAGGTGTTAGCCTTCGGTATTATTGAAAATGGTCGTTCATGGCTATTTTCGACACCCACATATGTTTCCTTGCCATAGATCACATTCTTGGATTTCTGGTGGAGACCATTTCTTGGTCTAAAATCCGTAGGTGTTAGCCTCTAGTATTATTGAAAATGGTCGCTCATGGCTATTTTCAAGGTCGCTCATGGCTATTTTCATAAAAAATGGGGGTTGTGTGGCCATTTATCATCGACTAGAGGCTCATAAACCTCACCCCACATATGTTTCCTTGCCATAGATCACATTCTTGGATTTCTGGTGGAGACCATTTCTTGGTCAAAAACTCGTACGTGTTAGCCTTCGGTATTATTGAAAATGGTCGTTCATGGCTATTTTCGACAAAAATGGGGGTTGTGTGGCCATTGATCATCGACCAGAGGCTCGTACAGCTCACCCCACATATGTTTCCTTGCCATAGATCACATTCTTGGATTTCTGGTGGAGACCATTTCTTGGTCAAAAATCCTTAGGTGTTAGCCTCTAGTATTATTGAAAATGGTCGCTCATGGCTATTTTTCAAGGTCGCTCATGGCTATTTTCATAAAAAATGGGGGTTGTGTGGCCATTTATCATCGACTAGAGGCTCATAAACCTCACCCCACATATGTTTCCTTGCCATAGATCACATTCTTGGATTTCTGGTGGAGACCATTTCTTGGTCAAAAATCCGTAGGTGTTAGCCTTCGGTATTATTGAAAATGGTCGTTCATGGCTATTTTCGACAAAAATGGGGGTTGTGTGGCCATTGATCATAGACCAGAGGCTCATACACCTCACCCCCACATATGTTTCCTGGCCATAGATCACATTCTTGGATTTCTGGTGGAGACCATTTCTTGGTCAAAAATCCGTAGGTCTTAGCCTCTAATATTATTGAAAATGGTCGCTCATGGCTATTTTCATAAAAAAATGGGGGTTGTGTGGCCATTTATCATCGACTAGAGGCTCATAAATCTCACCCCACATATGTTTCCTTGCCATAGATCACATTCTTGGATTTATGGTGGAGGACCATTTCTTGGTCAAAAATCCGTAGGTGTTAGCCTTCGATATTATTGAAATGGTCGTTCATGGCTATTTTCGGCAAAATGGGGGTTGTGTGGACATTGATCGTCGACCAGAGGCTCATACACCTCTGGTGGAGACCAATTCTTGGTCAAAAATCTGTAGGTGTTAGCCTTCGGTATTATTGAAAATGGTCGTTCATGGCTATTTTTGACAAAAATGGGGGTTGTGTGGCCATTGATCATCGACCAGAGGCTTGTATACCTCACCCCACATATGTTTCCTTGCCATAGATCACATTCTTGGATTTCTGGTGGAGACCATTTCTTGGGCAAAAATCCGTAGGTCTTAGCCTCTAGTATTATTGAAAATGGTCGTTCATGGCTATTTTCGACAAAAATGGGGGTTGTGTGGCCATTGATCATCGACCAGAGGCTCATACACCTCACCCCACATATGTTTCCTTGCCATAGATCACATTCTTGGATTTCTGGTGGAGACCATTTCTTGGTCAAAAATCCGTAGGTGTTAGCCTTCGGTATTATTGAAAATGGTCGTTCATGGCTATTTTCGACAAAAATGGGGGTTGTGTGGCCATTGATCATCGACCAGAGGCTCATACACCTCACCCCACATATGTTTCCTTGCCATAGATCACATTCTTGGATTTTTGGTGGAGACCATTTCTGGTTAAAAACTCGTAGGTGTTAGCCTTCGGTATTATTGAAAATGGTCATTCATGGCTATTTTCGGCAAAATGGGGGTTGTGTGGCCATTTATCATCGACCAGAGGCTCATACACCTCACCCCACATATGTTTCCTTTCCATAGATCACATTCTTGGATTTCTGGTGGAGACCATTTCTTGGTCAAAATCCGTAGGTGTTAGCCTTCGATATTATTGAAAATGGTCGTTCATGGCTATTTTCGACAAAAATGGGGGTTGTGTGGCCATTGATCGTCGACCAGAGGCTCATACACCTCACCCCACATATGTTTCCTTGCCATAGATCACATTCTTGGATTTCTGGTGGAGACCATTTCTTGGTCAAAAATCCGTAGGTCTTAGCCTCTAGTATTATTGAAAATGGTCGCTCATGGCTATTTTCATAAAAAATGGGGGTTGTGTGGGCCATTGATCATCGACCAGAGGCCCATACACCTCTGGTGGAGACCAATTCTTGGTCAAAAATCTGTAGGTGTTAGCCTTCGGTATTATTGAAAATGGTCGTTCATGGCTATTTTCATAAAAAATGGGGGTTGTGTGGCCATTTATCATCGACTAGAGGCTCGTACACCTCACCCCACATATGTTTCATTGCCATAGATCACATTCTTGGATTTCTGGTGGAGACCATTTCTTGGTTAAAAACTCGTACGTGTTAGCCTTCGGTATTATTGAAAATGGTCGCTCATGGCTATTTTCATAAAAATGGGGGTTGTGTGGCCATTGATCATTGACCAGACGCTCATACACCTCACCCCACATATGTTTCCTTGCCATAGATCACATTCTTGGATTTCTAGTGGAGACCATTTCTTGGTCAAAAATCCGTAGGTGTAGCCTTCGGTATTATTGTAAATGGTCATTCATGGCTATTTTCGACAAAAATGGGGTTGTGTGGCCATTGATCATCGACCAGAGGCTCATACACCTCACCCCACAAATGTTTCCTTGCCATAGATCACATTCTTGGATTCTGGTGGAGACCATTTCTTGGTCAAAAATCCGTAGGTCTTAGCCTCTAGTATTATTGAAAATGGTCGCTCATGGCTATTTTCTAGGTCGCTCATGGCTATTTTCATAAAAAATGGGGGTTGTGTGGCCATTGATCATCGACCATAGGCTCATACACCTCACCCCCACATATGTTTCCTTGCCATAGATCACATTCTTGGATTTCTGGTGGAGACCATTTCTTGGTCAAAAATCCGTAGGTGTTAGCCTCTAGTATTATTGAAAATGGTCGTTCATGGCTATTTTCGGCAAAATGGGGGTTGTGTGGTCATTAATCATCGACCAGACGCTCATACACCTCACCCCCACATATGTTTCCTTGCCATAGATCACATTCTTGGATTTCTGGTGGAGACCATTTCTGGTCAAAAATCCGTAGGTGTTAGCCTTCGGAATTTTGAAAATGGTCATTCATGGCTATTTTCGACAAAAATGGGGGTTGTGGCCATTGATCATCGACCAGAGGATCGTACACCTCACTCCACATATGTTTCCTTGCCATAGATATTTTCGACAAAAATGGGGGTTGTGTGGCCATTGATCATCGACCAGAGGCTCATACACCTCACCCCACATATGTTTCCTTGCCATAGATTACATTCTTGGATTTCTGGTGGAAACCATTTCTTGGTTAAAAACTCGTACGTGTTAGCCTTCGGTATATTGAAAATGGTCATTCATGGCTATTTTCGACAAAAATGGGGGTTGTGAGGCCATTGATCATCGACCACCCCCATTTTTGTCGAAAATAGCCATGAACGACCATTTTCAATAATATCGAAGGCTAACACCTATGGATTTTTGACCAAGAATGGTCTCCACCAAAGGCTCGTACACCTCACCCCACATATGTTTCCTTGCCATAGATCACATTCTTGGATTTATGGTGGAAACCATTTCTTGGTTAAAACTCGTACGTGTTAGCCTTCGGTATTATTGAAAATGGTCATTCATGGCTATTTTCGGCAAAATGGGGGTTGTGTGGCCATTGATCGTCGACCAGAGGCTCGTACACTTCAACCCACATATGTTTTCTTGCCATAGATCACATTCTTGGATTTCTGGTGGAGACCATTTCTTGGTCTAAAATCCGTACGTGTTAGCCTTCGGTATTATTGTAAATGGTCATTCATGGCTATTTTCGACAAAAATGGGGGTGGTCGATGATCAATGGCCACACAACCCCCATTTTTGTCGAAAATAGCCATGAATGACCATTTTCAATAATACCGAAGGCTAACACATACGAGTTTTTTAACCAAGAAATGGTTTCCACCAGAAATCCAAGAATGTAATCTATGGCAAGGAAACATATGTGGGGTGAGGTGTATGAGCCTCTGGTCGATGATCAATGGCCACACAACCCCCATTTTTTGTCGAAAATAGCCATGAATGACCATTTTCAATAATACCGAAGGCTAACATGTACGAATTTTTGCCCAAGAAATGGTCTCCACCAGAAATCCAAGAATGTGATCTATGGCAAGGAAACATATGTGGGGTGAGGTGTATGAGCCTCTGGTCGATGATCAATGGCCACACAACCCCCATTTTTGTCGAAAATAGCCATGAACGACCATTTTCAAAAATACCAAAGGCTAACACGTACGGATTTTTGACCAAGAAATGGTCTCCACCAGAAATCCAAGAATGTGATCTATGGCAAGGAAACATATGTGGGGTGAGGTGTATGAGCGTCTGGTCGATGATCAATGGCCACACAACCCCCATTTTTGTCGAAAATAGCCATGAACGACCATTTTCAATAATACCGAAGGCTGACACCTACGGATTTTTGACCAAGAAATGGTCTCCACCAGAAATCCAAGAATGTGATCTATGGCAAGGAAACATATGTGGGGTGAGGTGTACGAGCCTCTGGTCGATGATCAATGGCCACACAACCCCCATTTTGCTGAAAATAGCATGAATGACCATTTTCAATAATACCGAAGGCTAACACGTACGAGTTTTTGACCAAGAAATGGTCGCCACCAGAAATCCAAGAATGTAATCTACAACAAGGAAACATATGTGGGGTGAGGTGTATGAGCCTCTGGTCGACGATCAATGGCCACACAACCCCCATTTTGCCGAAAATAGCCATGAATGACCATTTTCAATAATACCGAAGGCTAAGACCTACGGATTTTTGACCAAGAAATGGTCTCCACCAGAAATCCAAGAATGTGATCTATGGCAAGGAAACATATGTGGGGTGAGGTGTATGAGCCTCTTGTCGATGATCAATGGCCACACAACCCCCATTTTTGTCGAAAATAGCCATGAATGACCATTTACAATAATACCGAAGGCTAACACCTACGGATTTTTGACCAAGAAATGGTCTCCACCAGAAATCCAAGAATGTGATCTATGGCAAGGAAACATATTTGGGTGAGGTGTATGAGCGTCTGGTCGATGATCAATGGCCACACAACCCCCATTTTTGTCGAAAATAGCCATGAACGACCATTTTCATTAATATCGAAGGCTAACACCTACGGATTTTTGACCAAGAAATGGTCTCCACCAGAGGCTCGTACACCTCACCCCACATATGTTTCCTTGCCATAGATCACATTCTTGGATTTCTGGTGGAAACCATTTCTTGGTTAAAAACTCGTAAGTGTTTAGCCTTCGGTATTATTGAAAATGGTCATTCATGGCTATTTTCGGCAAATGGGGGTTGTGTGGCCATTGATCGTCGACCAGAGGCTCGTACACTTCAACCCACATATGTTTTCTTGCCATAGATCACATTCTTGGATTTCTGGTGGAGACCATTTCTTGGTCTAAAATCCGTACGTGTTAGCCTTCGGTATTATTGTAAATGGTCATTCATGGCTATTTTCGACAAAAATGGGGGTGGTCGATGATCAATGGCCACACAACCCCCATTTTTGTCGAAAATAGCCATGAATGACCATTTTCAATAATACCGAAGGCTAACACATACGAGTTTTTAACCAAGAAATGGTTTCCACCAGAAATCCAAGAATGTAATCTATGGCAAGGAAACATATGTGGGGTGAGGTGTATGAGCCTCTGGTCGATGATCAATGGCCACACAACCCCATTTTTGTCGAAAATAGCCATGAATGACCATTTTCAATAATACCGAAGGCTAACACTTACGGATTTTTGCCCAAGAAATGGTCTCCACCAGAAATCCAAGAATGTGATCTATGGCAAGGAAACATATGTGGGGGTGAGGTGTATGAGCCTCTGGTCGATGATCAATGGCCACACAACCCCCATTTTTGTCGAAAATAGCCATGAACGACCATTTTCAAAAATACCAAAGGCTAACACGTACGGAATTTTGACCAAGAAATGGTCTCCACCAGAAATCCAAGAATGTGATCTATGGCAAGGAAACATATGTGGGGTGAGGTGTACGAGCCTCTGGTCGATGATCAATGGCCACACAACCCCCATTTTGCTGAAAATAGCCATGAATGACCATTTTCAATAATACCGAAGGCTAACACGTACGAGTTTTTGACCAAGAAATGGTCGCCACCAGAAATCCAAGAATGTAATCTACAACAAGGAAACATATGTGGGGTGAGGTGTATGAGCCTCTGGTCGACGATCAATGGCCACACAACCCCCATTTTGCCGAAAATAGCCATGAATGACCATTTTCAATAATACCGAAGGCTAAGACCTACGGATTTTTGACCAAGAAATGGTCACCACCAGAAATCCAAGAATGTGATCTATGGCAAGGAAACATATGTGGGGTGAGGTGTATGAGCCTCTTGTCGATGATCAATGGCCACACAACCCCCATTTTTGTCGAAAATAGCCATGAATGACCATTTACAATAATACCGAAGGCTAACACCTACGGATTTTTGACCAAGAAATGGTCTCCACCAGAAATCCAAGAATGTGATCTATGGCAAGGAAACATATTTGGGTGAGGTGTATGAGCGTCTGGTCGATGATCAATGGCCACACAACCCCCATTTTTGTCGAAAATAGCCATGAACGACCATTTTCATTAATATCGAAGGCTAACACCTACGGATTTTTGACCAAGAAACTGGTCTCCAC
>JAOPSE010002527.1:0-83440 GCA_029449295.1 Zea luxurians
AGGAACAAGGCTTGACTTGTGGCAAAAGCTTATGCCCAAGTCGCAGGTTTGGACTTTGAGGAGACGTTTGCTCCTGTGGCTAGGCTAGAGTCGATTCACATTTTGTTAGCCTATGCCGCTCACCATTCTTTCAGGTTGTTCCAAATGGACGTAAAGAGCGCTTTCCTCAATGGGCCAATCAAGGAGGAGGTGTACGTGGAGCAACCCCCTGGCTTTGAGGATGAACGGTACCCCGACCACGTGTGTAAGCTCTCTAAGGCGCTCTATGGACTTAAGCAAGCCCAAAGAGCATGGTATGAATGCCTTAGAGATTTTCTAATTGCTAATGCTTTCAAGGTAGGGAAAGCCGATCCAACTCTTTTTACTAAGACTTGAGATGGTGATCTATTTGTGTGCCAAATTTATGTTGATGGCATAATATTTGGTTCTACTAACCAAAAGTCTTGTGAAGAGTTTAGCAGGGTGATGACTCAGAAATTTGAGATGTCGATGCTGGGCGAGTTGAACTACTTCCTTGGGTTCCAAGTAAAGCAACTCAAGGACGACACCTTCATCTCTCAAACGTAGTACATGCAAGACTTGCTCAAGCGGTTTAGGATGAAGGACGCCAAGCCCGCAAAGACTCCAATGGGAACCGACGGACATGTCAACCTCAACAAAGGAGGTAAGTCCGTTGATCAAAAGGCATACCGGTCTATGATAGGGTCTTTACTTTATTTATGTGGTAGTAGACCAGATATTATGCTTAGCGTATGCATGTGTGCTAGATTTCAATCCGACCCAAGGGAGTGTCACCTTGTGGCCATTAAGCGAATTCTTAGATATTTAGTTGCTACGCGTTGCTTCAGGATCTGGTATCCAAAGGGGTCTACCTTTGACTTAATTGGATACTCAGACTCCGACTATGCTGGATGTAAGGTCGATAAGAAGAGTACATCAGGGACGTGCCAATTCCTAGGAAGGTCCCTGGTGTCGTGGAGTTCTAAGAAACAAACTTTCGTTGCCCTATCCACCGCCAAGGCCGAGTACGTTGCCGTAGGACAGTGTTGCGTGCAACTACTTTGGATGAGGCAAACCCTTAGGGACTTTGGCTACAATCTGAGTAAAGTCCCACTCCTATGTGATAATGAGAGTACAATCCGCATGGCGGACAATCCTGTTGAACATAGCCGCACAAAGCACATAGACATCCGACATCACTTTTTGAGAGACCACCAACAAAAGGGGGATATCGAAGTGTTTTATGTTAGCACCAAGAACCAGCTAGCCGATATCTTTACCAAGCCTTTAGATGAGAAGACCTTTTGCAGGCTGTGTAGTGAGCTAAATATCTTAGATTCGCGTAACTTGGATTGATCTAGAGCATACATGTGTTTTATGCATTTGATCATGTTCCTTTATGCTTTTTTTGCTTATTTATGGTGCTCAAGTTGTGCAAGGAATCCCCAGACCTCACAAGTCCATGTGTGAATGGTGCACATATTTAGGGGGAGAAATGCTACAACTTGACCCTTTAAGAATAACCGTGTGCTTGAGTTCTCTTAATTTAGTCTCAAAGGTGATTGAAAGGGAAAAGGTGAACTTGGACCATGCAAGACTTCCACTGCACTCCGATGAGAGGGTAATTTACTCCAAGTTCATCTCCGTGCTCTTATTGCCTTTTTACTCTTAATTGAAGATTTTGGTGAGGCAATGGGGTTTAAGGGCCAATAATGATCCCGTTTTGGTGCTTAATGCCAAAGGGGGAGAAATTAAGGCCAAAGCAAATGGATCAGCTACCACTTGAGAATTTTGAAAGTAGTAGAGTTAGAACTTTTGTTTTGTCAAAATACTCTTATGTGCAAAATTTGGCCTCTTGTGGGGAGAATATAGGATTATGGGAAAAAGGGGGAGTTTTTGGCTCTTGATTAAATTTTCTCATGAAGTACCTCTCTTTATGCCTAAACAAGTGTGGTTGACTTAGAGATAGGAAATTGAGTTGGATTTTGAAAACAAACCAAGTGGTGGCAAAGAATGATCCAAATATGCCAAATTTGAATAAAAAACAATTCTTTTTCTTAATTGCATTGATGTTGCACTTCTATTTGTTGCTTTTTGATGTGTTGGCATAAATCACCAAAAGGGGGAGATTGAAAGGGAAATGTGCCCTCGGGCCATTTCTAAAGTATTTTGGTGATTAAGTGTCCAACACAATTGCCTTAAGTATTAATAAGTGCCAAATGGTGGATGAAGTGCAAATCAACACAAAGGTATGATTCTAGACTTAGTACATTGGTTTTTGTGCACTAACATATTTGCCTAAGTGCTAGAATCAGAGAAAATTCAAAAGGAAAAATACTTGGCTGAAGCAGCCAAGACTCTGCGCAGTCTGGGTGCACCGGACTGTCCGGTGGTGCACCGGACAGTGTCCGGTGCGCCAGGCTGGCATCTGTGAACTGGCCGCCCTCGGTAATTCATCGGCGGCGTACGACTAAAATTCACCGGACTGTCCAGTGGTGCACCGGACTGTCCGGTGAGCCAACGGTCGGTCGCACCAACGGTCGGTCGCGCAATCCGCGCGTGACGCGTGGCCGAGCCAACGGTCTGATGGGGCACCGGACTGTCCGGTGCGCCAACGGCTCCAAATCTTCAACGGTCGGCTGTGCCAATTTAGGAAAGCAATCTGCACCAGATAGTGAACTGTAAATATCCGGTGGTGCACCGGACTGTCCGGTGCGCCACCCGACAGAAGGCAAGAATTGCCTTCCTGGATTGCTTCCAATGGCTCCTAGCTGCCTTGGGGCTATAAAAGGGACCCCTAGGCGCATGGAGGAGTACACCAAACGTTCTTTGATCATCTCTAAGCACCAAGACTTCATTCTAGCGCATTTGATTCGTTGTGATAGCAATTTGAGCTCATCTTGAGTTGAGAACTCTGTGTGTGAACTTAGAGCTCAAGTTGTGGCTAGTGTGCGTGTTTGTGCTCTTGCTTTCAATCTTGTGTGTGTTGCTCTTCCCTCCCTTACATCTGTGCTTCTTTGTGATCATCAAATTGTAAGGGCGAGAGGCTCCAAGTTGTGGAGATTCCTCGTAAACGGGATATAGTGAAAGAAAGAAAAACATCGTGGTATTCAAGTTGATCATTGGATCACTTGAAAGGGGTTGAGTGCAACCCTCGTCCATTGGGACGCCACAACATAGAGGTAGACAAGTGTTTTACTTGTCGAACCACGGGATAACTCGCGTGTCTCTTGTGATTGCCTTTTTGTGTGATTGTTGTGATTCGCAAGAGCTCGCTTTATAGTCACTTGGCATTATCTCTCTAACACTTAACCAAGTTTTGTGGCTATAAGTTTTAAGTTTTTACAGGATCACCTATTCACCCCCCTCTAGGTGCTCTCAGTAACTCCTCTGGAAAGACATTCGGAAAATCCCTAACCACATGGATGTTGTCACCAACAAACTCCTTAGCTATAAAGAACATCGCACGTTTGAAGAGGTGGTTACTGCAATCTGAACTTGAAATCTTTCTCCTTTAGGGCTGTTGAGTTCTACCGTACCCCTACCACATGCCAAGGATCAGATCTATACTGCTTGCCTCTAAATATTATAGCAGTAGCTCCAAATTTTCTTCCCATAATTGTTAATGTCAATCTGCATATCATTTGATTTGCCTCAACATGCCCTTTAGGTGTAATTACTATCATTGGTTTTCTCATATTTAGCAGTGATATCTCATTTGTGTTGGCATATGAGCAGTCATAAATGAATGTGTAGCACCAGAATCAAATAATATGGTTGCAGGAATTGCATTAACGTAAAACATACCAAGTACGATGTCAGCATCATCAGGAGTAGCATCAACGCTGACTTGATTAACCCTGGCAATAGAGTATCCCTTGCCAGATCCTAGAGTCTGCTGCTTATGCTGAACTGGGGTAGTAGCAATTATTTGCGGGCAAACATTTGCATAATGTCCAGTCTTCCCACACTTGAAGCAAGTAGTGCCTACACTCTGTCCTAAAAACTTCATCGGGGTGCCAGTGGGGGTAGCCTGATGAGTCGGTGGGGTCCTCTGAGGTGATTCCTGAACTGGGCGCTGGCCTCCGCTAGTGCGAACTAGTGTCCCCTGTGGTGAACTGTAGTGTGGATGAATACTTGTCGGGGTTTCGGACCCGGGGGGTCCCTGGACCGACGAGTAAATTTGTCGCTGCGTGCCCCTGCCCAGATGGGTTGGTGCGAGATGGAACACAAGTGGGGGAATGAGCCTTGTATTATCCTGCACCAAGGTGCTCGTAGTAGGGGTTACAAGCGTTGCGAGAGAGCGAGTAGCAAAGAGCGAGAGAGAGGGTCGGCCCCTGCTCGTCTTCTCCCGCCGTGCGTTCGTATGTTCGTGTGCTCGTATGTTTGATCGTCTTTTCTCCTCGCTCCTCCTCCTCTCCCCTCTCGTGGGGCCCTGGACACCCCTTTTATAGACGTAAGGAGATGCCCAGCTGTACAATAGGGTATAGCTGGGAGCTAACGTGGCTGGAAGGGAAGTGCCCTGAGCCATGTACAGATAACAACGTGGCCGTCGGGGGGGGGGCGTCTCGAGCCCTGTAGAGGTAGTATCGTGGCCGTCGGAGAAGTGCCTTGAGCCCTGTAGCAGTACAGCTGTTGGCGCTGCATGGATCTTGCTGATGTCTCCTTGCTTCCGTAGGGGGCTTGAGAACCACCGACATCATGGTTGCATGCAGGAAACCACCATCGCCTGTTACCGGGGTAAGCTAGATGGGACGACGGTCTTGTTCCTTCGCAGCCTGAGCTAGCTAGGAGTAGGATAATGATGCATCCCTTGTGGCACGGTTGATCCGAGCCTGAGGTCAGACGAGGCGGTGACTCCTCCGAGGCCGAGGCTGGGGCTGAAACTCAGGGTCGGGCAAGGACGTGACTCTTCCCGAGGCCGAGGTCGAGCCCTGGGGTCGGGCGAGGCGGAGATTTCCTCCCGAGGCCGAGGCCGAGGCCGAGCCCTGGGGTCGGGCGAGGCGGAGCTTCCTGTTGCGCCCGAGGCTAAACTCGACCATTGTCGGTTTCGCCTGGGTGGTTGGCACAGCAACCGGAGCGGGGCGGGCGGCGCTGTTTTCCTGTCAGATCGGTCAGTGAAGGGGCGAAGTGACTGCGGTCACTTCGACCTTGCCGACTGAGGCGCGCGTGTCAGGATAAGGTGTCAGGCGATCCCAGCATTAAATGCGCATGCGATACGGTCGGCTAGTAAGGCGATTTGGCCAAGGTCGCTAGCACGACAAGGCTTGCCTTTGGCTGAGCCGAGGGTGCGCTCACCGTCTGAGGAGACCCTCGGGCGAGACATGGATTCGTCCGGGGCCACTGTTCCGCCCGAGGTCGGGCTCGAGCGAGGTGAGACCGTGTCCCTTGGTAGACGAAGCTTTGACTTTGACCCGAGCCGTAAGCCTTTATGGTTTGCCCTGAAGGTGTTTACCGGCCGTGATTAGGAGTGTTGGGGGTACCCCTAATTTCGGTACCTGACAATACTGTTGCTTCCTTGTCCTTGAGATATAGCCTTCCTCTTCAAATCTCCCAGCTGAACACGCTTGTGTTTCAATAGCTAGGGCCTTGTCAAGCAGCCTCTAAAATCATGGAAATGTATGTGCCACAAGAGCATACTGCAGGGGTCCATTAAGTCCTTCAATAAAATGCTCTTGCTTCCACTCATCTTTAGCAACTTCATCCGGAGCATACCTGGAGAGCTGAATAAACTTATCACGGTACTCGCTGACTATCGGTGTTTCGGACCCGGGGGACCCTCAACCGGATCTCCGACTAGTGAATTTTGTGCCCGCGTGCCCCTGTCCAGATGGATTGATGCAAGATGGAACACAAGAGGAGGGATGAGGCTTATATTATCTTGCACCGGGGTGCTTGTAGTAGGGGTTACAAGCTTCACGAGAGAGGGAACATGTCCTAGGCCTCCTGACGAGTCTAGTGTTGTGGAGTGGAGCTCGATGTTTGAGTGAGTCCGTCTCCGTTGTCCTTGCTTGCGCCCGTCCTCCCTCCCCCATGAGAAGGCCCTGGGCATCCCCTTTTATAGACACAACGTGGATGGTCCAGCTGTACATATGGGTGTGTAGCTATGTGCTAACGTGTCCGGCGAAAGAAGTGCTTGAGGCCCTGTATGAAGCGTAGCTGGCGGTGCGGTCCTGGGTCCTGCTGACATTTCTTTGCCTTCGTAGAGAGCTTGTGGACTATTGATGTCATGGATGCATGCGGGGAACCATCATTACTTGTGGCTAGAGTAAGTCTAGATGTGACTCCGGTCTTGTTCCTTCGTAGCCTGAGGCGGGCTAGGCTAAAGGTAGGGTAATGATGTATCCCCTGTAGCGTAGTCGGTCCGAAGCCGAGGTTCGGGCGAGGCGGTGACTCCTCCCGAGGCCGAGGCCAAGGTCGGGCAAGGTTTTGACATCCTCCCGAGGTCGAGGCTGAGGTCGGGCGAGGCGGAGACTTCCTCCCGATGCCGAGGCTGAGGTCGAGACCTAGGGTCGGGCGAGGCAAGAGACCTTCTCCCGAGGCCGAGACAGAGGCCGAGGCCTGGGGTCGGGCGAGGCGGAGCTCCCTGTTGCGCCCGAGGCTGAACTCGGGAGTGGCCATGACTTACTGTTGTTAGTCTTACCCTAGTGGTTGGCATAGTAGTCGAAACGGGGTGAATAGTGTTGTTTTCCTTTCAGAACGATCAGTAAAGGGGCGAAGTGACTGCGGTCGCTTCGACCTTGCCAACTGAGGCGCGCGTGTCAGGATAAGGTGTCAGGTGATCCCTGCATTGAATGCACATGCGATACGGTCAGCAGTAAGGCGATTTGGTTGAGGTGCTATACGACAAAGTTTGCCTGAGCTTAGCCTCGGACGAGCCGGGGGTGCGCCCGCTGCCCTGAGGGGGGGCCCTCGGGCGAGGCGTGAATCCGTCCCGGACTACTATTCTTGCCCAAGGCCGGGCTCGGGCGAGACGAGATCGCGTCCCTAGGCAGATGAGGCTTTAACTTTGCACCGCGCTTACCAGCCTTTATGGTCTGTCTTGAAGATGTTTTCCAGCTATGCTTAGGAGTATTGGGGGTACCCTAATTAATGGTACCCGACAGTAGCCCCGAGCCTCAAAGGGAGTGTAGACACTCGCTTGGAGGT
Source organism: Zea luxurians (assembly GCA_029449295.1). Classification (NCBI taxonomy): domain Eukaryota; kingdom Viridiplantae; phylum Streptophyta; class Magnoliopsida; order Poales; family Poaceae; genus Zea; species Zea luxurians. The sequence goes on from JAOPSE010002527.1 coordinate 7,150, forward strand.
TCAGCCGGATTTTTTGCAAGGAGACTAGCCCTTCTCGGTTATGTTTTGTTCCGATGGGTGCGCGCCGAGCGCACCCGTCGGGTGTAGCCCCCGAGGCCTCGGAGGAGTGGTTTGACTCCTCTGAGGTCTTAGTTCTTCTTGTGGATTCCTCGGTCGGCCTTGTTGTTCACCTCATGCGGCCTGGCCGCAGACCCGGGTGCATGGTCAGGCTCTGAGTTTTTAAGCTGGTTTGTGACGTGGTGAACAATTTGGCCGTAGCCTGGTGCGAGAGCAGCCCTCGAGCCTCTGCATGGAGCGAGAGGACGATCGAGGACACGTCTCGGCTTTTTATTCTACGCCCCCTTCGTCGCCTTTCCACAAGGAGGAGGGGGGGAACGCGCCATGTTACCCTCGGTGGGCGCTGAACAGGGTGTTTCCAGTGAGTTGCTAACGGGTAATCCGAGTGGACGCCCGAGCCCCATTCGATAAGGGTCGGCTAGTGGCCCAGAGGTGCGCTCCAAAAGTACCTGCGGGTGATTTGCTGGACCCGGGCCCATTTGATAGGGTCCGAGGGCTTGGTGCCTCCCTTCGGTGGGACTCCTTTACAAAATCGTTCCCGCTAGTCTCGGAAATGTCCTAGGGTACCTCGGGAGTGTAGCCCGAGCCTTGGCCATGTAACGAATGTACCCAGGGTATCTCTGACTCTGCATGTTCTGGGGCGGCTATCGAATCCCTTTGAGGGGCCAGCCTTCGAACCCCTGATCAGTAATGGGCTCGAGGCCCGAGTGCTCTAGGGCGGTCGACGAACCCCGCGGGGCGCAACCTTCGAACCCCTGATCAGTAGGAGGGCTCGGGGCCCGTTTCCTTCGCTGCGAAGGACTCCTTCAAAATGTCCCTTTTCCCGATCCCTGCGGAGAGAGAGAAAGAGAGAGAAAAGGAAGAAAGGAGATACTTCAAAGCAGTGTGGCATACCTTTTTCGAGGCAGCCATCATGACGAAGGCGAGACGACGCCTGTCCGCCTGCCAGAGGAGACGTGTGTCCTGCCAGGGAGTTAATGCGACGGGACGGGCGACTCACGGGGGTATCTGTTGCACGTGCGTGAGTCGTTCGAGGAATGGAACACATGTGCGTCGTCTTTATGTCGTTGGAGAGGGCTCTCCTGCCGCATCAGGGGAGGATGCGAGCCTGTAGACTGTACCCGTGACCTTCGCACTTAATTGCACTGCTGGGCCAAGCACGGGGCTGCCTCAAGTCGCTTGCACTGGTTCTGTAGTCCCAAGAAGACGCGACATTGGTGCAAGTGGCGGTGCGGTTTCTTCGCACATGGTAACTGGTGGGCCAGTCACATGACATATGGGCCCGAGCCTCCATGCTGGACCACCAGTTGCGACGAAGCTGAAAGGGTGTACAACTGTGATGTGGTTGCACGCCTCTGGCGTGGCGGCCCGCCCTTTCGACCGCTGGATTCGGTGAGGATGAGAGGGCGCTTACCCGCGGGGTGGTTTCATGCTTCGTGTGCGGCAGTTTCGCCATCTTCGCGTTGCGGGTCAGTTTGTGTGACATGTGGAACCTAGCCCCCATGTCGTAGGGTGAGAACCATAGAGCACGTCGAGGGAGACTTTACCCGCGACGTTTCAGGGCGTGAGTGAGGGAGATGTGGCCTATAAAAAGGGACCGATCTCCCGGGCAATAACCATGCTTTGCTCCTCTCATCTTCATCGCTGTGACGGAACCTACCAGGTAATTAGGCCACACCTACAGTTGTCCTTGTCCAACGGACTTCAGACAACCCTGTAGGTGCCCCTGAATTACCTTGACAAGTTCGGTATCTTTCCTTACCTTACCAGGAACGATTCCACCCGTCTTGCAGACATTACAGAACATCGGAGATAAAGAGTTGCGGAAGCGATTACGTAATTCACATTTATTTAAAAGCAAGCTCAAGTTGTTTTATTACAGACCAGAACTAAAAGCGAGTGCTGAGTAGTAATATATTACAAACCAAGGGAGGCAAAACTCCTCCCGAGAAGATTTAAGTAGAAGTTCTATATGGAGGACCAAGTCCTCCCGCACTTCAGTCTTGAGTTTCTTCTTTGGGAACCACCTTGGCACAGAAGCAGCAGAAATCTGCTACTTCCCTCACCTAAAAACAACGAAGGGATAAACCCTGAGTATTGAATTACTCAGCAAGACTTACCCGTCTAAAGAAAAGACTCTCAAGGGTATACTGGTTTATATGGGAGTCAAGGTAAGGCTTCTCAATAATCAAAGACTCTGTTTTGCAGAAATGTTTACTAAAGTGGATCCTTAAAAATCAAATTTTATTTGTCAAGTTAAGTTCAATTACCTGCACTAGAGTTCTTTCTACCCTAGTTCAATCACTGGTCCTGTACTAGCCAATTTCTTAACAAATACCCATCATCTTTAGTGGAATGCTACGTGTAGGTCAGTGACCAAGTCTTCTATAACCGTGAAGGTACGGCGATCCGAATCGATTATACTCAGCTGAGGATCTCCAATCACACGACATATGTATCACTTAACCCTTGCATATGTCAACTCGCCACCGAGGTTCTTAAGACTGGATTAGGTTCACGCAAAACCGAGAGCACAGATACACCACCGTCCAGCCTCTTGCCACGGAGGGTACACGCTACTCCCGCCACCGCTCCACACCCATTTCGTGTTATCTTATTCTGGCCTTAGTCTGCTCGAGGCAAGGCTTACCCATGACGAGGCATGTGACCAGTTAAAGGGTCCTCGATCATCAAGCCTACATCGAGACGGTCCTTAATCGACTCAGACGGAGACACTACACCGAGACTCTCTTCTCGTGCAAGTCACCCGCCCGGTCTCAGCTTAATCTTTTTAATCCAAAAACTTGGTACCTGACAGAGGTACATCTTTTCCGATGTTGAATCCATCACGGCCGTGATGGATTCACCATCAAGTTTTATTTTTGAAAACAACCCACCCACCTTTGCCACATCAACTTTTTGTAAAAACAAAACATTTTGTTTTTCTAAAGCAATGCTAAGCATCAAAATCTTTTGTAAACCAGGTGATCAAGGAAGGTAATCAAATTCAAGGAAGGTAATGCAGGAATTGTTTTATCAATCAGCTCCTATCACCTAATGCATCAAGCAAGTGAGAAAGATTTTAAAAACGACAAGGAGGGTGGCAAATGCACCGGGGCCTTGCCTTTGTTATCAGGTGAGTCTTGCTCGGATCCACAAATATCGAAATAAAAGCAGTTGCCTGCTTGAGGATCTGAGGTTGGTGGAGTTTCCCTCTTCAGTGACTTCTTTTTCTTCTTCGTGTTCTAACATAACCATATATATGCATAAGAATGGATGCCATGGGATGCTCATGAGGATGCAAAGATAATATGAACTTATTATCTAAGTCTTGAGTACAACTTTCCTTCACGGTACTCCCGAGAACCTAGGGTTTCCGGAGTCAGTAAAGGAGTTCATAGGGCAGGGGGGTGGTTTTGGGTTTAGTGATCAAACAAGGTCCAAATCAACTCAAATTCTACCAAGGCTTCTAAATATTGGTTTAAGGGCCCATAAAAAAGTTTGGGCATTTTTGGACTTACCAATTATTTTCTAAAAATCCATAACTAATACTTTTAACTACTTTAAATACCCTAAATTTCTTATTTCCACCAAAAATCACCAAAACTATTTTTTCTAAATACTAGGGAAAATAACAAGCCTAGGAAAATTAGTTTCACAATTTTAGCATTTTTCTACATTTTTCTTCATATTTCTAAAGCTTTATTAAAAAAGAAAAGGAAAAGGCTGAACAGGACTGGGCCAGTTCTAGCCCAGTCGGCCCAACCCAGAGTGGAAACGCGCCCGCGCGCCCCCGCGCCCTGGCAGCCTTACAGAAAGGCCCCTGTTTTCTTTAATATCCCGACAAAGCCCAAAGCACTATTTAACACAGCCGCTGACAATTTCAAAGACACCCTCGTACTTCTATCTATTCTTGGTTTGTAGTCCCCGACGACGGTGAACGTGGCCGCGCTCCGGTGAGCCACTGTACCGGCCGAACGGGTCCATGACCGGCGCTCACCGAGTAGCAGAAATGAAATAGGACCCGTCCTAACCCCTTTCCCCAACCCAATTTCACTAATGGTCAATATGGAGCTCTGGCCACGGTGGCCGTGAGCATCGTGGCAAGACAGCCGTGTTCCCGGCGATGGGTGGCGGTCCGGTTCGATTGGAAGGGTCGGAGAGCATCACCAATACGTAAGTATGCTAGAACAGAGATGAAAAAGGAATGAGCAGACCTTGGGACGGCTGGCCGCGGTGAGGGTGTTTTTGCGGTGGCGGAAACCGAATTGGGGAAACTGTGAAATTCAAGCTCTCAGGTGAACGATTGAGGACGATATCTGGTGGCTGGGTGCGTGATGACCTTGCGGAGCTCACGGTGGCTTCAATTTATAGGGAAGCTAAGCGGTGGTGCCAATTCTGAGTAGAGAGACCGGCGGTCGAGACGAAGGGTGAGTCACTAGTGGCCGCGCAACGTGGCTTTTACCGTGGCGGCACCTCCGGCGATCACCGGATATGTGTAGCACGGTTAGCCGCGACGTGGTAAAGCGTCAGGACACGCGGCGGGCGGCAGTGATGGCTCAACGGCGGCGGAAATCTATCCGGGGTGACCGATGAGTAAGGGTGAGGGGTACGGCGACTAGCCGAAATAGTTTACTGACCGGGCTTATCCACGGCGATGGTCACTGGGTGCTATCCGATCAACCCGAGCACGAATCGAAGCGGCGGCGGCACGAATCGCGGCGGAGGGAGTCATCGGCGGCGAGGATAGTCGCGCTAGCGACCTGATCCACTCGGGTTACTGTACCATGGGGAAATGGTATTCAGACAGCCTGACAGTCATAGTTTAGGACCAATTTTCTCTAAAGTTCTCTAGTAACTTGCTCCACTCTCTGTAGCAAAGTTTCAGAGCTACAAACCAGCTACAATTCGATTATAGAGGTTGAACTCATTTGAGCACTGGATCAAGGTTCAATTCACACTCAAAGTTGACCCGGTTACACTGAAAAGCTGAATTTCAGAATGAATCCAGCCTGACAGCCAAGGTTTGAGTATGATTATCTTCAAATTTTTCTTAACAACAGAGCTCACATCCTTAAGCAAAGTTGTTCTCCTATAATTGGGCTACAAACTTGTTGTGGTCACTTTGGGCAAAAACCCTATGCTTTGAAAGTTACAAGCCCCAAAGTTGAGCCAATATTACTGAAATTTCAGACTTAGTATAGAATTCAAATGAGGTCCATTTTGCAATTGAGTCCAAAACTTAGGGTTTGGCTTTCAAGTCCACATATTTGTGAACCAAAGGACTTAAGAAACTTATTTGACTTAGTTTTTTGCACTTTAGTCCAAAAGTGGACTAATTTTGCACATAAGCCCCTAGGGTTTGGTTTTAGAGTTTTCCAGGGTTCCAATTAGGGTTTTTAGTATCCCAGGGGTATAAATGAGATTCAACTTTGTTTTTGGGGATATTTAATAACTATTACCCTAAAATATTTGGATTTTCTCAAGTTGGGTTAAGTTTTACCCCTTTAATCCCTGTTTAGGGTAAAGCTTCCCATCCAGGGTCCTATTTGCAAAATCCTTAAAACAGTACAACTTGTTTAAAATTTTTGCCTAATGAATGCACTCTAGGTGTATCAAACATATGCAATGCCAATGTTATGATGTCATGCTCAAGTTTTAGTTTTTTTAGTTATAGTAACACTAGGAGTGTTACATCCTTCCCCCCATAAAAGAATCTCGTCCCGAGATTTAAAGTCCTAGGGTGAGTAATGGAAAAGGAAATGTGTCACATTTTTATTTCCTTATTTCTGGTACAAGGCAAGGTGGTGTGGGGGTTTATTCCTTTATTGCAATAACTATATACACTTTACAAATTACATGAGGCTAGAAAGCCTAGGAAATTCTTATTCAAGAAGTCTTGAGTCTCCCACGTAGCCTCTTCCTCAGAATGCTGGTTCCATTGTACCTTGTAGAATTTGAGAATCTTTCTCCGGGTAACCCTGTCCTTTTGATCCAGAACTCGAATAGGATGTTCCGAGTACGTTAAGTCTGGTTCCAGGACAACATCTGTCACTTTAATGGTTCGATCGGGAACCCGTAGACACTTCTTCAATTGTGATACATGGAACACATTATGCACAGCAGACAATGTTTCGGGAATTTGAAGTTGATACGCCATTGGCCCATATCTTTTGAGAATAGGAAATGGACCAATGTACCTGGGTGCAAGCTTCCCTTTAACCCCAAAACGCGATACTCCTTTCATTGGTGAGACTTTCAGGTAAACATAGTCTCCTTCCAGGAAATATAAGGGCATTCGCCGTGTGTCTGCATAACTCTTCTGACGAGCTTGTGCTTTCTTCATATTATGAATAATTTTCTGAACCTTATTCTCGGCTTCTTTCACCAGATCAGGTCTAAAGAAGCACCTTTCACCAGGTTCAGACTAATTTAGCGGAGTCCGACACCGTTGTCCATATAAAGCTTCAAAAGGTGCCATCCTAATACTTTCTTGATAACTATTATTGTATGAAAACTCCGCCAAGGGTAAACATTCATCCCATTTTGGTGAGAAATCCAGGACACATGCCCGCAACATATCTTCAAGTATTTGGTTCACTCTCTCAGTTTGTCCACTGGTTTGAGGATGATAGGCCGAACTGTGGAGTAACTTAGTACCCAAGGATTTATGAAGTTCTTCCCAAAATTTAGATACAAATTGTGGCCCACGATCCGACACTATAGTCTTTGGAACACCATGCAAACTGAGAATACGAGCAATATATAATTCCGCATAGGTAAGTACCGGGTAATATGTCTTGACCGGCAGAAAATGAGCAACCTTTGTAAGTCGATCAACAATCACCCAGACAGAGTCATACCCTTTTGCGGTCCTGGGCAATCCCACAATGAAGTCCATGCTTATGTCTTCCCATTTCCATGTTGGTATTGGTAATGACTGCAATGGACCGGCAGTTTTCATGTGTATGGCCTTGACACGTCTGCAAGTGTCACACTTAGCCACATAGCGTGCAATTTCAATTTTCATCTTCGTCCACCAGTAGTGTTGTTTTAGATCATGATACATCTTAGTGCTTCCCGGATGAATAGAATAGCGACTAAGATGCGCTTCATCTAAGATTTGCTGGCGGAGTTCTTTATTCTTTGGCACTACTATGCGGTTGTTAAACCATAACACACCTTGATCGTCTTCCTTGAAACATTTGGCTGTTCCAGCCCTTATCTTCTCTCGTATGTGCTTCATACCCAGATTATCCTTTTGAGCATCAATTATCTTCTACAGAATGATTGACTCAAGCCTTAGCTGATTTAGAGTCCCTTGCTGGATTATCCCTAGGTTTAGCTTCTCCATTTCTTGACATAAAGTGTTCTCGGAGGTCTTCGCCATAAGACAGTGGCAGGAAGTCTTACGACTCAGTGCATCTGCCACCACATTGGCCTTGCCTGGGTGATAATGGATCTCCAGATCATAGTCTTTAATGAGCTCAAGCCATTGTCTTTGCCTCATATTTAACTCTGACTGGTGAAGATGTACTTCAAACTTTTATGATCTGTATATATGTGACAGATATTTCCCAGCAGATAGTGATGCCATATTTTCAGGGCATGAACCACAGCAGCTAGCTCCAGATCATGAGTTGGATAATGCTCCTCATGTCGGCGCAACTGCCTTGAAGCATACGCAATTACTCGGCCCTCTTGCATCAGTACACAGCCGAGCCCACTGCCAGATGCATCACAATATACATCAAAAGGCTTAGTGATGTCCGGTTGAGCCAATACCGGAGCAGTGGTTAATAATGTCTTCAATTGCTCAAAGGCTTCATTACACTTAGAAGACCAGTTGAATTTAATATCATTCTTCAATAAACTTGTGATTGGCTTCACAAGCTTAGAAAAATCGGGTATGAATCTGCGATAATATCCAGCTAGTCCAAGAAAACTCCGGACCTGGTGAACAGTGGTTGGGGGTTTCCATTCTAGAATATCTTTGACCTTGCTAGGATCTACCGCAATTCCTTTAGCTGATAACACGTGCCCCAAAAATTGAATTTCCTCCAGCCAGAATGCGCACTTGCTGAACTTGGCATACAGCTGATGTTCCCTCAGGCGCGTCAATACAACCCGTAGATGCTGAGCATGCTCCTCTTCATTTCTAGAGTATATTAAGATATCGTCGATGAAGACCACGACGAACTTGTCTAACTCGGGCATGAACACCGAGTTCATCAAATAGGTGATGTGGGCAGGAGCATTTGTGAGCCCGAAAGACATTACCAAGTATTCAAACAATCCATACCGCGTAGTAAATGCGGTTTTCGGTATATCCTCGGGCCGAATACGGATTTGGTGATAGCCCGACCTGAGATCAATTTTGGAAAATACCCTCGCCCCAATCAGTTGATCAAATAAGATGTCGATCCTTGGAAGAGGGTACTTATTCTTGATGGTGACCTCATTCAGGGGTCGATAATCCACGCACATCCGCAAGGTTTGATCCTTCTTCTTAACAAAAATGGCGGGGCAACCCCATGGGGACGAGCTTGGCCGGATGAATCCCTTATTCAGTAGATCTTGTAATTGAATCTTCAATTCCGCCAACTCATTAGGGGGCATACGGTACGATCTTCGGGAGATAGGAGCCGTACCGGGCTTTAGCTCAATTACGAATTCTACATCTCTTTCAGGGGGCAGTCCAGGCAAATCTTCCGGAAATACATCTGGAAACTCACATACTACCGGAATGTTCTTGATCTCCGGTACAATGGCTTCAAATATTCTACCAGAAGCTTTGGCTGGATTGGTTTTGGGGAGAGACAAAAGAATTTCTTCTTGATTATAGCTCAACCTGACAGTTCTGAGTTCAGTGTTGAGGATTGCCTTGTGTTGGGTTAACCAATTCATACCCAAAATTACATCTATATCCTGGCCTTTCAGAACAATCATGTTAGCAGGAAAGTTCCGTCCGGCCATTGTTACTGGCACTTCATAGGCCACTTCTCTAGTAAAAATGTGTCCCCAGGTGAATGAATTTTAAATCCCTCTTTTGATTCATGACATGCAATGTGATGTTGCTCCACAAATTTCTTGCTAATGAAGGTATGCGAAGCACCAGAATCAAAAAGAATAATTGCAGGGTGACTGGCCACGGGAAACGTACCCATCATCACCGGCTCTCCTTCCGGTGTAGTGGCCACTTGAGTGTAATATACACGCCCCGTTTTCTTGGTATTTCTCCCCACAGCATTTCCCTTGGGCTGAGTGGATTTCCTAGTTCCTTGCTGAGCATTGGATTGATTTTGCTTGGGGTATGGGCAGTCTTTGATAAAATGTCCTGACTTGCCACAGTTGAAACACCTAGTTGAAGAGCTGGACAAGGCAGGGAATCGAGTGCCTGGGGCACCCGGCTGATTTGGGGAGGTGGAGGTATTGTTGGGGCGGATAATAATGGGCTGTTTGAAAGGGAATGCTGGTGGACGGGAAAAAGTACGGTTTTGGCTAGAAGGCCGGATGACGAACCGTTACCTCTTCGCCTGGCCCTGATTAGGCCTCTCACCACTGAATCCCTTATTCTTCCCAGAACTTGCGTATTTTGCTTCCACAGATAAGGCTGTACTGACAGCCTTTCCATATGTGAGATCAATACATGTGGCCATCTTTCGCTGTAACCGGTCATTTAGACCTCTCATAAAACAGTTCTTTTTCTTCAAATCAGTATTCACCTGGTCGATGGCATACTGCGACAGGTGATTAAACTTGTTAAGATACTGATTGATGGTGTCTCCTCCTTGTTTCAGCTTCATGAATTCCTCTTGTTTCATATGCAGCACCCCTTCCGGTATGTAGTGCTCACGGAAGGCTGCTTTAAATTCTTCCCAGGTGATTTGATGGTTGTCAGGTTGGATAGCCACAAAATTTCCCCACCAAGTACTGGCAGGGCCACGTAGTTGCTGTGCCGCGAACAATGGCTTCTGCGTTTCAGAACAACGAAGAAGGCCAAACTTTTGTTCAATAACTCGTATCCACTCGTCGGCTTCTAGCGGGTCTTCTGCTTTGGCGAATAGAGGTGGACGAGTCTCGGAGAAGTCCAGATAGGTGGTTTCACGGGGACCTTGCTGAAAACCTCTTCCTGCCTGCTGCTGGAACTGCTGCTGACCCGCCATTTCCCTAAGGAAGCGGGTATTGTCTGCGGTGGCATTCACCAAGGCGGCAATCGCCTCGGCTAGCGTGGGTGGAACCGGAGGTGGATTTGGGGTGACATCCCGACCCCCAGAAGTTCCGGCTGCGTCCTGTCCGCGAGTCCTGGTCGGCATCTGAGGCAAAAACATTTGAATAAACATAATATGCCAAAGAGACCATCCATTTTACATTACTATAAAAAGTAATGATACAAACTCGATATTACATAATAGGATACATTACCCATTATACAAAAGTTCAACCTATTATACAACTGTGCATTCTACCATACACTATTCTACTTCTATTACACCATTAGTCCTGCTTTCCGTTACTTTTGGGTGGCCTCATCGTCAGGTGTGGGAGTCCAGGCGTCAACCAACCTCAAAGAAGGAGGGGGTTCAAAAAGGTCTAACTCCCCACCCAGCGCGCGTCCCGCAACGTGAGAGGGTCCGGCTTCCGCCTCAGCAGAGTGTGCAGGCACACTAGGGTGTAATTGTGAGTATAGTATATGGACTTCCTCATGCAACGTATTGCAGTAGACCTGCAGGTTGTCGACAGCTGAGCTAAGTTCTTTAATTCGGTCCTGAGCCCTCGCTTCCTTAGCACATGCCAGCATATGAGACTGTACTGCCCAGTCAAGTGCTAAGTCTCGATCAGCAAGCTGATCCTGCAGGTGACGGATGTCCCTTCTTAGTTCATTGATTCTATCTCCGTCTGCGATCCAAGCATTGGTCCTGTGTTGCAGCGTTGCTTGAAGTCGACTCACTTGGGCTTCAAGGTCTCCTATGGGGTCATTACTTCCGCTGCTACTACTTTCGTGTCGAGGGGCTAGTTGATGCCGGGGTACTCCAATTGGTCCCGTTGACTTACGTGCTGTTAGCCTTGTGCGTGGCGGCATCTTTCTAAGGGGAAAATTTATTAATATAATTCTTAGCATGATGCATGTGTAAGTACAGAATCAACCTTAGCCGATTCAACCTTCTATACATTGCACTCTTCCTATCTGGTCTTTAAGATAAACTCTTCAGAGTACTTAGGTAGGAATAGAAAAGAGTTTTTAGGTAAGACTTTCGAAAATCCTTTTGAAGATGCCTCACAATATCTGCAAAGAAGGGCTACGCTCCGATACCAGCTGTGACGGAACCTACCAGGTAATTAGGCCCACCTACAGTTGTCCTTGTCCAACGGACTTCAGACAACCCTGTAGGTGCCCCTGAATTACTTGACAAGTTCGGTATCTTTCCTTACCTTACCAGGAACAATTCACCCGTCTTGCAGACATTACAGAACATCGGAGATAAAGAGTTGCGGAAGCGATTACGTAATTCACATTTATTTAAAAGCAAGCTCAAGTTGTTTTATTACAGACCAGAACTAAAAGCGAGTGCTGAGTAGTAATATATTACAAACCAAGGGAGGCAAAACTCCTCCCGAGAAGATTTAAGTAGAAGTTCTATATGGAGGACCAAGTCCTCCCGCACTTCAGTCTTGAGTTTCTTCTTTGGGAACCACCTTGGCACAGAAGCAGCAGAAATCTGCTACTTCCTCACCTAAAAACAACGAAGGGATAAACCCTGAGTATGGAATTACTCAGCAAGACTTACCCGTCTAAAGAAAAGACTCTCAAGGGTATACTGGTTATATGGGAGTCAAGGTAAGGCTTCTCAATAATCAAAGACTCTGTTTTGCAGAAATGTTTACTAAAGTGGATCCTTAAAAATCAAATTTTATTTGTCAAGTTAAGTTCAATTACCTGCAACTAGAGTTCTTTCTACCCTAGTTCAATCACTGGTCCTGTACTAGCCAATTTCTTAACAAATACCCATCATCTTTAGTGGAATGCTACGTGTAGGTCAGTGACCAAGTCTTCATAACCGTGAAGGTACGGCGATCCGAATCGATTATACTCAGCTGAGGATCTCCAATCACACGACATATGTATCACTTAACCCTTGCATATGTCAACTCGCCACCGAGGTTCTTAAGACTGGATCAGGTTCACGCAAACCGAGAGTACAGATACACCACCGTCCAGCCTCTTGCCACGGAGGGTACACGCTACTCCCGCCACCGCTCCACACCCATTTCGTGTTATCTTATTCTGGCCTTAGTCTGCTCGAGGCAAGGCTTACCCATGACGAGGCATGTGACCAGTTAAAGGGTCCTCGATCATCAAGCCTACATCGAGACGGTCCTTAATCGACTCAGACGGAGACACTACACCGAGACTCTCTTCTCGTGCAAGTCACCCGCCCGGTCTCAGCTTAATCTTTTTAATCCAAAAACTTGGTACCTGACAGAGGTACATCTTTTCCGATGTTGAATCCATCACGGCCGTGATGGATTCACCATCAAGTTTTATTTTTGAAAACAACCCACCCACCTTTGCCACATCAACTTTTGTAAAAACAAAACATTTTGTTTTTCTAAAGCAATGCTAAGCATCAAAATCTTTTGTAAAACAGGTGATCAAGGAAGGTAATCAAATTCAAGGAAGGTAATGCAGGAATTGTTTTATCAATCAGCTCCTATCACCTAATGCATCAAGCAAGTGAGAAAGATGTTAAAAACGACAAGGAGGGTGGCAAATGCATCGAAGCTTGCCTTTGTTATCAGGTGAGTCTTGCTCGGATCCACAAATATCGAAATAAAAGCAGTTGCCTGCTTGAGGATCTGAGGTTGGTGGAGTTCCCTCTTCAGTGACTTCTTTTTCTTCTTCGTGTTCTAACATAACCATATATATGCATAAGAATGGATGCCATGGGATGCTCATGAGGATGCAAAGATAATATGAACTTATTATCTAAGTCTTGAGTACAACTTTCCTTCACGGTACTCCGAGAACCTAGGGTTTCCGGAGTCAGTAAAGGAGTTCATAGGGCAGGGGGGTGGTTTTGGGTTTAGTGATCAAACAAGGTCCAAATCAACCCAAATTCTACCCAAGGCTTCTAAATATTGGTTTAAGGGCCCATAAAAAGTTTGGGCATTTTTGGACTTACCAATTATTTTCTAAAAATCCATAACTAATACTTTTAACTACTTTAAATACCCTAAAATTTCTTATTTCCACCAAAAATAACCAAACTATTTTTACTAAATACTAGGGAAAATAACAAGCCTAGGAAATTTAGTTTCACAATTTTAGCATTTTTCTACATTTTTCTTCATATTTCTAAAGCTTTATTGAAAAAGAAAAAGGAAAAGGCTGAACAGGACTGGGCCAGTTCTAGCCCAGTCGGCCCAACCCAGAGTGGAAACGCGCCCGCGCGCCCTGGCAGCCTTACAGAAAGGCCCCTGTTTTCTTGAATATCCCGACAAAGCCCAAAGCACTATTTAACACAGCCGCTGACAATTTCAAAGACACCCTCGTACTTCTATCTATTCTCGGTTTGTAGTCCCCGACGACGGTGAACGTGGCCGCGCTCCGGTGAGCCACTGTACCGGCCGAACGGGTCCATGACCGGCGCTCCCGAGTAGCAGAAATGAAATAGGACCCGTCCTAACCCCTTTCCCCAACCCAATTTCACTAATGGTCAAATATGGAGCTCTGGCCACGGTGGCCGTGAGCATCGTGGCAAGACAGCCGTGTTCCCGGCGATGGGTGGCGGTCCAGTTCGATTGGAAGGGTCGGAGAGCGTCACCAATACGTAAGTATGCTAGAACAGAGATGAAAAAGGAATGAGCAGACCTTGGGACGGCTGGCCGCGGTGAGGGTGTTTTTGCGGTGGCGGAAACCGAATTGGGGAAACTGTGAAATTCAAGCTCTCAGGTGAACGATTGAGGACGATATCTGGTGGCTGGGTGCGTGATGACCTTGCGGAGCTCACGGTGGCTTCAATTTATAGGGAAGCTAAGCGGTGGTGCCCAATTCTGAGTAGAGAGACCGGCGGTCGAGACGAAGGGTGAGTCACTGGTGGCCGCGCAACGTGGCTTTTACCGTGGCGGCACCTCCGGCGATCACCGGATATGTGTAGCACGGTTAGCCGCGACGTGGTAAAGCGTCAGGACACGCGGCGGGCGGCAGTGATGGCTCAACGGTGGCGGAAATCTATCCGGGTGACCGATGAGTAAGGGGAGGGGGTACGACGACTAGCCGGAATAGTTTACTGACCGGGCTTATCCACGGCGATGGTCACTGGGTGCTATCCGATCAACCCGAGCACGAATCGAAGCGGCGGCGGCACGAATCGCGGCGGAGGGAGTCATCGGCGGCGAGGATAGTCGCGCTAGCGACCTGATCCACTCGGGTTACTGTACCATGGGGAAATGGTATTCAGACAGCCTGACAGTCATAGTTTAGGACCAATTTTCTCTAAAGTTTCTCTAGTAACTTGCTCCACTCTCTGTAGCAAAGTTTCAGAGCTACAAACCAGCTACAATTCGACTATAGAGGTTGAACTCATTTGAGCACTGGATCAAGGTTCAATTCACACTCAAAGTTGACCCGGTTACACTGAAAAGCTGAATTTCAGAATGAATCCAGCCTGACAGCCAAGGTTTGAGTATGATTATCTCCAAATTTTTCTTAACAACAGAGCTCACATCCTTAAGCAAAGTTGTTCTCCTATAATTGGGCTACAAACTTGTTGTGGTCACTTTGGGCAAAAACCCTATGCTTTGAAAGTTACAAAGCCCCAAAGTTGAGCCAATATTACTGAAATTTCAGACTTAGTATAGAATTCAAATGAGGTCCATTTTGCAATTGAGTCCAAAACTTAGGGTTTGGCTTTCAAGTCCACATATTTGTGAACCAAAGGACTTAAGAAACTTATTTGACTTAGTTTTTGCACTTTAGTCCAAAAGTGGACTAATTTTGCACATAATCCCCTAGGGTTTGGTTTTAGAGTTTTCCAGGGTTCCAATTAGGGTTTTTAGTATCCCAGGGGTATAAATGAGATTCAACTTTGTTTTTGGGGATATTTAATAACTATTACCCTAAAATATTTAGATTTTCTCAAGTTGGGTTAAGTTTTACCCCTTTAATCCCTGTTTAGGGTAAAGCTTCCCATCCAGGGTCCTATTTGCAAAATCCTTAGAACAGTACAACTTGTTTAAAATTTTTGCCTAATGAATGCACTCTAGGTGTATCAAACATATGCAATGCCAATGTTATGATGTCATGCTCAAGTTTTAGTTATAGTAACACCAGGAGTGTTACAATCGTGCCCCTCCGCCTTCCGGGCCTCCAGATGAGGTGTTCCGGTGTTTTTTGGTGACCTCACCGCCGGAGAGCTCACGCCCATGGCGATGCCGGTGGTCTTGCCTTCTTCTTGCTGTTTGTCGGGTACCGAAATTAGGGGTACCCCCAACGCTCCTAATCACGGCAGGTAAACACCTTCAGGGCAAACCATAAAGGCTTACAACTCGGGTCAAAGTCAAAGCTTCGTCTACCAAGGGACACGGTCTCACCTCGCCCGAGCCCGACCTCGGGCGGAACAGTGGCCCCGGACAAATCCACGTCTCGCCCGAGGGTCTCCTCAGACGGTGAGCGCACCCTCGGCTCAGCCAAAGGCAAGCCTTATCGTGCAAGCGACCTTGGCCAACTCGCCTTACCAGCCGACTGTATCGCATGCGCATTTAATGCTCGGATCGCCTGACACCTTATCCTGACACGCGCGCCTCAGTCGGCAAGGTCGAAGTGACCGCAGTCACTTCGCCCCTTCACTGACCGATCTGACAGGAAAACAGCGCCGCCCACCTCGCTCCGGCTGCTGTGCCAACCACCCGGGAAAAACTAACAACAGTCGAGTTCAGCCTCAGGCGCAACAGGTAGCTCCACCTCTCCCGACCCTAGGGCTCGGCCTCGGCCTCGCCTCGGGACGAAATCTCCGCCTCGCCCGACCTCAGGGCTCGGCCTCGGCCTCAGCCTCGAGAAGAGACACGTCCTCGCCCAACCCTGGGTCTCGGCCCCAACCTCGGCCTCGAAGGAATCGCCGCCTCGCCCGACCTCAGGCTCGGATCAACCGTGCCACAAGGGATGCATCATTACCCTACTCCTAGCTAGCTCAGGCTACGAAGGAACAAGGCCGACGTCCCATCCAGCTTACCCCGGTAATAGGCGATGGTGGTTTCCCGCTTGCAACCATGACGTCGGTGGTTCTCAAGCCCCCTACGGAAGCAAGGAGACGTCAGCAGGATCCATGCAGCACCAACAGCTATACTGCTATAGGGCTCAAGGCACTTCTCCGACGGCCATGACACTACCTCTACAGGGCTCGAGGCGCCCCCCCTGACGGCCACGTTGTTATCTATACAGGGCTTAGGGCACTTACCTGCCATCCACGTTAGCTCCCAACTACACCCCATTATATAGCTGGGCATCTCCTTACGTCTATAAAAGGGGGTGTCCAAGGCCCCGCGAGAAGGGGGAAAGGGAGAGGAGCGAGGAGAAAAGACGAACAAACATACGAGCACACGAACATACGAACGCACGGCGGGAGAAGACGAGCAGGGGCCGGACCCTCTCTCTCTCGCTCTCTGCTACTCGCTCTCTCTCGCCCTTGCTCTCTCGCAACGCTTGTAACCCCTACTACGAGCACCCTGGTGCAGGATAATACAAGGCTCATTCCCCCACTTGTGTTCCATCTCGCACCAACCCATCTGGGCACGGGCACGCAGCGACAAATTTACTCGTCGGTCCAGGGACCCCCCGGGTCCGAAACCCCGACAGTTGGCGCGCCAGGTAGGGGCCTGCTGCGTGTTAACGAACACTTTCCCGTTGAGTTCCAGATGGGTAGACTTCAGCAACCTCTTCAGCCCGGGACGGTGCTCCGCTTTGGGAGTCTCGAGTTCATGTCCCTCGACGGCAGCTACGACATGGTACTCCTCCCTCTACGGCACGACGATAACGACAGTCAACGGCTCGCCTGGCGGAGGTGCCCTCCACGACGACATCTCCCCGCGGCGGAAGAGGAGCACTCGGGTCGTCTCCGCCACCCTCCTCGCTAGAGGAACAAAGACGGGGCAACCGTGGCCACGCAGGAGGCGGCACCTTATCGACTGTCAAACTGGATCGAGTCGACGACGCCGACACTCCTCCGGGGGACATGTCGGGTGTTGTCCTCGCGCCTGAGACGACGACGAGCACCGTTTCCCCACAACGTGCTAGCCCCAAGCGGACCGACGACGCTAGCACCCTCGCCAAGGACCTGCTGGGCGTCACCCTCGTACCTGAGATGATGGTGCGTTCCGTCCCCGACGCGACTTCACCACCGTCCATCGATCAAGAGGTACCATCCGTATTCCACCCTGTTCCCTTTCAATTTAGTTTCGACCAACCTAGCAACCCCGCTACGGTGAGCGCCTTCGCAAGGGCGTATCCAAACCTTCCGGGGTACCATATGTGGTCGACCTAGGACTGACTGACAGCCGTCTCAATCTCCGGACCGGTGGGTTCCGAGGAAGAGGACGACCCCGAATTCAGTTGGGAATTCTCTGGCCTCGATGATCCCGGTGCCATGTGGGACTTCATGTCCGCATGTGACCACTGCCTCTCCGATTGTTCTGACGATGGCCACGGCCTTGACGACGAGGGTTACGGCCCAAGTCGCGAATGTTTCCATGTCGATCAGGGAGATCACGACAAAGGCAACCACCTCGATATGCTGGAGGTTGACGATCCCCCTGGGCCCGCATCTCGCATTGACATCCCGCGGGAGCTAGCTGTGGTCCCAGTCCCTGCGGGGGGTCGGGACACACAGCTCGAGCAAATCCACGAGATGCAGGCCAGGGTCGATGAGGAAGCAGGGCGGCTTGTGCAGCTCCGACAGAACATCGAGCAGGAATGGGTAGGCCGAATACTCATCGGAGGAGCCCATCATCGGGCCTGGGACGTCCGGCGCTGCATCGTCGACAATGCCAGGGCAGCGCGGCCCCCGGCCGTCAGCGGGTCCGGCCAGGACCTAGCTGCAGCGGCGATGCTACTTCGAACCATGCCGGAGCCTTCCACCACCGTGGGACGGCGTATCTAGGGTGAACTCAAGGATCTCCTCGAAGGTGCCGCAGTTCGACGAGCCGAGAGCTCCGCCTCCCGAAGGCGAGCTGACCCCTCGGAGCATCGCGCGACGTCCTCCCAATGCATGCGGGAGGCCTCGGTCCATCCCGAGCGCACACGGGACGAGGCACCTGCCACCCGGGATCGCCTCGACAACGAGCATCACCATCGCGACCATCGAGCCTGCCTCGAGGAGAAGGTGCGCCGAGGCTACCATCCTAGGCGCGGGGGACGCTGCGACAGCGAGGAGGATCGGAGTCCCTCGCCCGAGCCACTCGGTCCACGAGTCTTCAACCGGGCCATACGACGAGCGCCATTCCCTGCCCGTTTCCGAGCCCCGACTACCATCACCAAGTACTCGGGGGAGACGAGGCCGGAGTTGTGGCTCACAGACTACCGACTGGCATGCCAGTTGGGAGGGGCGGACGATGACAACCTCATCATCCGTAATCTACCCCTTTTCCTCTCCGACGCCGCTCGGGCCTGGCTGGAGCATCTGCCTCCTACGCAGATCTCCGACTGGGACGACCTGGTCAAGGCTTTCGCGGGAAATTTCCAGGGCACGTACGTGTGCCCTGGGAACTCATGGGATCTCCGAAGCTGCCGCCAGCAGCCTAAGGAATCCCTCCGAGAGTACATCCGGTGGTTTTCGAAGCAGCGCACCGAGCTACCCAACATCACTGACTCGGACGTCATCAGAGCTTTCCTCGCTGACACCACTTGCCGAGACCTGGTGAGCAAACTGGGGCACAAGACTCCCACCAAGGCAAGCGAATTGATGGACGTCGCCACCAAGTTCGCCTCAGGTCAGGAGGCGGTCGAGGCCATCTTCCGGAAAGACAAGCAGCCTCAGGGGGAGCCAGAGGAAGACGCCCCAGAGGCGTCCGCCCAGCGTGGCGCGAAGAAGAAGGCCAAGAAGAAGGCGCAAGCGAAGCGCAACGCCGCCGACGTGAATTTTGTCGCTGCTGCCGAACACAGAAACCCTCGGAAGCCCCCTGGAGGAGCCGGCGCGTTCGACCAGATGCTCAAGGAGCCGTGCCCCTATCACCAGGGTCCCGTCAAGCACACCCTTGAAGAATGTGTCATGCTCTGGCGCTACTTCCATAAGGCCGGACCCACGGCGGAAGATAGCAAGGGCTAGGGCAACGACAAGAAGGAGCGCGACAAGGAAGAGGAGTTCCCGGAGATCCACAACTGCTTCATGATTTACGGCGGGCAGGTGGCGAACGCCTCGGCTCGACACCGTAAGCAGGAGCGCCGGGAGGTCTGCTCGGTAAAGGTGGTAGCGCCAGCCTACCTAGACTGGTCCGACAAGCCTATCACCTTCGACCGAGGCGACCACCCCGACTTCGTGCCAAGCCCAGGAAGGTACCCGCTCGTCGTCGATCCGATCATCGACAACGTTAGGCTCTCCAAGGTCCTCATGGACAGAGGTAGTAACCTCAACATCATCTGCGCCGAGACCCTAGAACTCTTGGGGGTTGATTGGTCCGAGGTCCGGGCTGGTGTGGCACCCTTCCACGGGATCGCACCCGGAAAGCGTATCCTGCCCCTCGGACGGATTGACTTGCCCGTCTGCTTTGGGACTCCCTCCAACTTTCGAAGGGAAACCCTCACCTTCGAGGTGGTCGGGTTCCGAGGGACCTACCACGCGGTGTTGGGAAGGCCGTGCTACGCCAAGTTCATGGCCGTCCCCAACTACACCTACCTCAAGCTCAAGATGCCAGGCCCCTACGGGATCATCACCGTCGAATCCATGTACCGCCACGCGTACGAATGCGACGTGGAATGCATGGAGTACACTGAGGCCCTTGCCGAGTCCGAGGCCCTCATCGCCGACCTAGAACATCTCTCCAAGGAGGCGCCCGATGCAAAGCGGCACGCTGGCAACTTCGAACTAGTCGAGGCGGTTAAGGCCGTCTCTCTCGACCCCAGCAACGACGCCAGCAAGAAAGTCCGGATCGGCTCCGAGCTCGACCCCAAATAGGAAGCAGTGCTCATCGACTTTCTCCGCGCAAACGCCGAAGTTTTTGCATGGAGACCCTCGGACATGCCAGGCATACCAAGGGATGTCGCCAAGCACTCACTGGACATCAGAGCTGGAGCCTGACCCGTGAAGCAGACCCTGTGCCGTTTTGACGAAGAAAAGCGCAGGGCCATAGGTGAGGAGATCCACAAGCTACTCGCGGCAGGGTTCATCAAAGAGGTATTCCATCCCGAATGGTTAGCTAACCCTGTTCTTGTAAGGAAGAAGGATGGGAAATGGAGGATGTGCGTAGACTACACTGGTCTAAACAAAGCATGTCCGAAGGTTCCCTACCCTCTACCTCACATCGATCAAATTGTGGACTCCACTGCTGGGTGCGAAACCCTGTCATTCCTCGATGCCTACTCAGGCTATCACCAAATCAAGATGAAAGAGTCTAACCAGCTCGCGACTTCTTTTATCACACCTTTTGGCATGTATTGTTACACTACAATGCCATTTGGTCTGAGGAATGCAGGCGCCACCTACCAGAGGTGCATGAACCATGTGTTCGAAGAACACATTGGCAGAACGGTCGAGGCTTACGTCGATGACATCGTTGTCAAGACAAAGAAAGCCTCCGACCTCCTCTCTGACCTTGAAACGACATTCAAGTGTCTGAAAGCGAAAGGCGTGAAACTCAACCCCGAGAAGTGTGTCTTCGGAGTCCCCCGAGGCATGCTCCTAGGGTTCATCGTCTCCGAGCGGGGCATAAAGGCCAACCCGAAGAAAATCGCGGCCATCGCCAACATGGGACCAATAAAAGATTTGAAAGGAGTACAGAGGGTCATGGGATGCCTTGCGGCTCTAAGCCGTTTCATCTCACGCCTTGGCGAAAAAGGATTGCCCCTGTACCGCCTCTTAAGAAAGGCCGAGCGCTTCACTTGGACCCCCGAGGCTGAGGAAGCCCTCGGAAACTTAAAGGCACTCCTTACAAATGCACCCATCTTGGTGCCCCCCGCTGCGGGAGAAGCCCTCTTGATCTACGTAGCCGCAACCACTCAGGTGGTCAGCACTGCAGTCGTGGTCGAGAGATGAGAAGAAGGGCATGCACTGCTCATCCAGAGGCTAGTCAACTTCTCTAGATCCAGAAGCTACTCTACGCGGTGATTCTGACACGGTGGAAGCTACGACACTACTTCGAGTCTCACCCGGGGACTGTGGTGTCATCCTTTCCCCTGGGAGAGATCATCTAGTCCCGAGAGGCCTCGAGTAGGATTGCAAAATGGGCAGTGGAACTCATGAGCGAAACACTTTCATTCGCCCCTCGGAAGGCCATAAAATCCCAAGTCTTGGCCGACTTCCTGGCTGAGTGGACTGACACCCAGTTACCGATGACTCCAATCCAACCCGAGCTTTGGACCATGTACTTCGACAGGTCGCTGATGAAAACCGGAGCAGGCGCGGGCTTGCTCTTCATCTCACCCCTCAAAAAACATGTTCGCTACGTGATCCGCCTTCATTTTCCGGCATCAAACAACGTGGCCGAGTACGAAGCACTGGTTAACGGGCTACACATCGCTGTCGAGCTAGGGGTTCGGCGCCTCGACACTCGTGGTGACTCGCAGCTTGTCATTGACCAAGTCATGAAGAACTCCCGCTGCTATGATCGGAAGATGGAGGCCTACTGCGACGAAGTTCGGCGCCTGGAGGACAAGTTCTACGGGCTGGAACTCAACCACGTCCCTCGACGATTCAACGAGATTGCGGATGAGCTGGCTAAAATAGCCTCGAGGCAGACAACGGTTCCCCCGGACGTCTTCTCCAAGGATATACATCAACCCTCCGTCAAGATCGACGACACGCCCGAGATACCCTCGGCCAAGCCCGAGGAAGCCTTGACTGAGCCCGAGGTGCCCTCGGGCGCCGAGGGTGAGGCCCTGCGTGTAGAGGAGGAGCAGAATGGGGTCACGCCGGTCCCGAACTGGCAGACCCCGTACCTGAAATATCTCCTATGAGGAGAGCTGCCCCTTGACAAGGCCAAAGCTCGGCGACTGGCTCGGCGCGCCAAGTCGTTCGTTTTGCCAGGTGATGAAAAGGAGCTCTATCACCACAGTCCCTCGGGCATCCTCCAGCGATGCATCTCCATTGCCCAAGGACAATTGTTGTTACAAGAAATACACTCAGGGGCTTGTGGCCACCATGCAGCACCTCGAGCCCTCGTGGGAAATGCCTTCCGATAAGGTTTCTACTGGCCAACCGCGGTGGCCGACGCCACTAGGATTGTACGCTACTGCCGAGGATGTCAATTCTACGCAAAGCAGACACACCTGCCCGCTCAGGCCCTGCAGACAATACCCATCACCTGGTTGTTTGCTGTGTGGGGTCTGGACCTTGTTGGTCCCTTGCAGAAGGCACTCGGGGGCTTCACGCACCTGCTGGTCACCATCGACAAATTCTCCAAGTGGATCGAGGTCCGACCCTTAACCAGTATCAGGTCCGAGCAGGCGGTGGCGTTCTTCACCAATATCATCCATCGCTTTGGGGTCCCGAACTCCATCATCATCGACCATGGCACGCAATTCACTGGAAAAAAGTTCCTGTACTACTGTGAGGACCACCACATCCGTGTGGACTGGGCCGCCGTAGCTCACCCCATGACGAATGGGCAAGTGGAGCATGCCAACGGTATGATTTTGCAGGGACTTAAACCCAGGATCTACAACGACCTCAACAAGTTCGGCAAGCGGTGGATGAAAGAGCTACCCTCGGTGGTCTGGAGTTTGAGGATGACGCCGAGCCGAGCCACGGGTTTCTCGTCGTTCTTTCTAGTCTATGGGGCCGAGGTCGTCCTCCCCATGGACTTAGAATACGGTTCCCTGAGGACGAAGGCGTACGACGACCGATGTGACGGAACCTCCCAAGTCATTAGGCCCACCTACAATTGTCCTTGTCCAACGGACCTCAGACAACCCTGTAGATGCCCCTGAATCACTTGACAAGTTTGGTATCTGCTTTTCTCACCTTTCACAAGAGCATTTTACCCGTCACGCAGACATTACAGAACATCGGAGATACAGAAATGCGGAAGCGATTACATAAACTTATATTTATTTGAAAGTAAGATAAAGTTGGTTATTACAGACCAGCATATAAACACGAGTGCAGAGTACTTATTATTAGAATACCAAGGGAGGAAAAAACTCCTCCCGATAAGTTCTTACATAAAAGTTTTTATGGAGGACTAGGTCCTCCCGCAGCTTCATTCTTGCTTTTCTTCATTTGGCACCACCTTGGTACAAAAGCAACAAAAGTTTGTTGATTCCTCACCTAAAAACAAGTTAGGTAAAATTACCTGCATCTAGAGTTCTTTCTAACCTAGTTCAATCACTTAACCTGCACTAGCTAATTTCTTAAAAAGTCCTTCATCTTTACTGGAGTTCTACGTATAGGTCAGTGACCAAGTCTCCATAACCGTGGAGGTACGGCGATCCGAATCGATTATACTCAGCTGAGGATCTCCAATCACACGACATATGTAGCACTTAACCCTTGCATATGTCAACCCGCCACCGGGGTTCTTAAGACCAGATCAGGTTCACGCGAACCGAGAGCACAGATACACCACCGTCCAGCCTCTTGCCATGGAGGTACACGCTACTCTCGCCACCGCTCCACGCCCATTTCGTGTTATCTTATTCTGGCCTTAGTCTGCCCGAGGCAAGGCTTACCCATGACGAGGCATGTGACCAGTTAAAGGGTCCTCGGTCATCAAGCCTACATCGAGACGGTCCTTAATTGACTGAGACGGAGACACTACACCGAGACTCTCTTTCTCGTGCAAGTCACCCGCCTGGTCTCAGCTTAATCATTTAAAACCCAAAGCTTGGTACCTGGCAGAGGTACATCTTTAACGGATGTTGAACCCATCACGGCCATGATGGATCCACCATCAAGTTTTATTTTCAAAAACATCCTTCCCACTTTGCCAATCATCTTTTGTAAAACAAAACCTTTTGTTTTGCTAGAGCAATACTAAGCATAGTAAAACCTTTTGTAAAAATAGGGTTTCAAGGAAGGTAATCAAGTTCAAGGAAGGTAATGCAGGAATTGTTTAAGCATTCAACTCCTATCACCTAATGCATTAATCAAGTGAGAAAGATTTTAAAAACATCAAGGAAGGTGGCAAATGCACCGGGGCATGCCTTCGTTGATAGGTGAGTCAGGCTCAGACCTGCAGATATCAAAGTAGAAACAATTTCCTGCCTAAGATTCCAAAGGTGGTGGTGGTGTCTTCTCTTCAGTTACTTCGACTTCTTCTTCGTTTTCTAAACATCACCATATATATTTGTATATAAGAATAAATGCCATGTAATGCTCATGAGAGTGCAAAGATAATAAGAATTTATTATCTAAGGTTCTTGAATACAATTTTCCTTCACGGTTCACCGGAAAACTAGGGTTTCCGGAGTCAACAGTGAAGTTCAAAGAGCAGGGGTGGGGGTTTTGGGTTCTGGTTATCAAACAAGGTCCAAATCTAACCAAACTCTACCCAAGGCTTCTAAATAATGTTTAAAGTTAAAAGAAAAGGTTTGGGAATTTTTGGAATTACCATTTATTTTCTAAAAATTCAGAATTGATGTTTTAAGCTATTTTAAATACTCCAAAATTCCTTATTTACTCTAAAAATCAGTCAACCATTTTTATTAAATACTATGGAAAATAAGAAATCTATGAAAATTGGTTTGACATTTTTAGGATTTTTCTATAATTTTCTATGGATTTCCAAAGTTCTACTGAAAAAGAAAAAAGAAAAGCTTCAATAGTACTGGGCCGATTCTAGCCTAGCCGGCCCAACAAACACAGGAAAAGTGTGCGTGCCCGCGCCCGCATTGGCAATCTTGTAGAACGGCCCTTGGGGTTTTGACTAACTGGAGATGGGTTCGGCTACTATTCTTATGAGTCACTGATGATTTGCACAGAGATCCTTCGGTTTCTAATTCTTTACCGCACGAGGTCCACGACGACGGCAGCGTGGAGGATGAACTCCGGTGAGGTTGTGCCGGTGGATTTACGCAATGACTGGTGCTCCTGAGCGGCGTACACCAGATTGGACCCTCCCCGAACGATTCCCCTAACTTAATTTCATGATTGGTAAACTATCAAGCTCTGTCTACGCAGGCCGCGGATGATAAGGACAATTGCACGCGTTCCCGGTGATTGGTGAGCTCTCAGTCCAATTTGATGGTTCGGCAAGCATCACGGGGTTATGAGAATGCTCAAACAAGGGAGCAGAAGGCGGGGGCTGACCTGAATTACGCTGGCCGTGGCGAGACTGTTTTCACGGTGGCGGAGACTGAATTTGGGGGAAGTTCGAAATTGGGACTCACTGGCGATCGACTGAGGACGATTCTTGGTGGCTGGGTTCTTGACTACTCTACGGAGCTGGCGGGGGCTTCAATTTATAGGGATCGTTGGTGGTGGTAGGGAATTTCAGTGGAGACGCGCGGCGGTCGGAGGAGGAAGAAGAGCACTAGCGCAGTGGCTTGGTGTCCAGCGTCGTGGCAATTGCTCCGGCGATCAACGGGGAGCAAGAGTGAGTCACGGTGATGCGGTAGATAGGCAGAGACACGCGACGGACAACAGCAATGGCTTAACGGCGGTGAGAATCCTTATCCGAGGGCGGTGAGTAAGGGGAGAGGTACCGTGGCTAGCCGGAGTGGCGTCCAGCTCACCGACGGTGATGATCTTTTCTACCCCGATGTTATCTACTTGCCCCGAGCACGAATCCCGACGCCGGTGTCACGAATCGCGGCGGAGGATTGGTCGTCGGCGGTGAGAGTTCCGCGCTAGCAATCTGATCTTGTTCAGAGTACTGTGGCATCGGACCCTTCTTCAGTTCATCTGATAGAGCATTTTCAGAGCAACTTTTCTCCAGATTTTGCATGAGAACTTCATCAACCCTCTGTACCAAAGTTGTAGCCCCATATTCCAGCTACAATTTTGTTATGGGAATCATGCCCAAACTTTCACTGGATCACGTTTAAATCTGGGTTCAAAGATTGACCCATCACACTGTCAGACCAAGTTTCAGTCATCAGTCAGCCTGACAGCCTGACTTTGAGTGGGATTATCTCCCATTTCTTCTCAACAACTTTGTTTGCATTCTTAAACAAAATTGTGCACCTAGAATAGGTCTACAAGTTTGATGTGGTGACCTAGGGCAAAAACCTTAGAATTTGAAAGTTACAAAGTCCTAAAGTTGAGCTTATAGCACTAATTTTCAGACTTGGAGTGAAATCACAATTTGGGGTCTTTTTGCAAATTAGTCCAAAACCTAGGGTTTAGCTTGTAAACCTTTATAAATGTGAACCATGTGACTTAATATGCTTTAACATAGTAGTTTTCACACTTTAGTCCAAATGTGCACTATTTTTGCACATAGGCCCCTAGGGTTTGGATTTAAGGTTTTTCAGGGTTTCAATTAGGGTTTTTGTTATCTCAAAGGTATAAATGTAATGTAGATCCATTTTTGGTGACATTTTATGATTATTTTACTTATACCTTAGGGTTTTCTCAATTTGGGTCATGTTTTGCCCCTCTAATCCCTATTTAGGGCTAAATATCCTATTAAAGGGTCTTATTTGCAAAATGCTATAACCATACAACTTGTTTGAAATTTTTACCTAGTAAATGCACTCTAGGTGTGTCAAACATATGCAATGCCAATGCTTATGAAGTTATGCTCAAGTTTTAGTTACAGTAACACCAGGAGTGTTACATCCTTCCCCCCATAAAAGAATCTCGTCCCGAGATTAAAAGTCCTAGGGTAAGTAATGGAAAAGGAAATGCTTCACATTTTTATTTCCTTATTTTTGGTACAAGACAGGGGTGGTTTGGGACTCACTCCTTTATTACAACAATGTTGTACACTTTTACAAATTACAAGAGGCTAAAAAGCCTGGGAAATTCTTATCTAAAAAGTCTTGAGTTTCCCATGTAGCCTCATCTTCGGAATGTTGGTTCCACTGTATCTTGTAAAACTTGAGAGTTTTTCTTCGGGTAATCCTGTCCTTTTGATCCAAGACTCGAATAGGATGTTCAGAATATGTTAAGTCTGGTTCAAGAACAACATCTGCCACTTCAATGGTTCGATCTGGAACCTGAAGACACTTCTTCAGTTGAGACACGTGGAACACATTATGTACAGAAGACAAAGTTTTGGGTAGTTGAATTCGATATGCCACTGGCCCATATCTTTCAAGAATGAGAAAAGGACCAATATATCGTGGTGCAAGTTTCCCTTTAACCCCGAAACGCGATACGCCCTTTATTGGCGAAACCTTTAGGTAGACATAGTCTCCCTCAAGAAAATATAAGGGCATTCGTCGTTTGTCTGCATAACTCTTTTGACGAGCTTGGGCTTTCTTCATATTATGAATTATTTTCTGAACCTTTTCTTCGGTCTCTTTCACCATATCAGGCAAGGGAGAAGGACCTTTCACCAGGTTCAGACCAATTTAGCGGAGTACGACATCATCGTCCATATAAAGCTTCAAAGGGTGCCATCTTGATGCTTTCTTGATAGCTATTATTATATGAGAATTCCGCTAACGGCAAACATTCATCCCATTTCTGTGGGAATTCCAGTACACATGCTCGTAGCATATCTTCAAGTATTTGATTGACCCTCTCAGTCTGCCCACTTGTTTGAGGATGATAGGCCGAACTGTGGAGCAATTTAGTACCCAGGGATTTATGAAGTTCTTCCCAAAATTTGGATACGAATTGAGGTCCACGATCTGACACTATAGTTTTCTGAATACCGTGCAAACTGAGAATGCGAGCAATGTATAATTCCGCATAGGTAAGAACCGGGTAATATGTTTTGACTAGCAGAAAGTGAGCAATTTTCCTGAGCCGATCAACAATAACCCAGATAGAATCATACCCTTTTGCAGTTTTGGGCAATCCCACAATGAAGTCCATACTTATATCTTCCCATTTCCATGTTGGTATTGGTAAAGATTGTAATGGACCGGCAGCTTTCAGGTGTATGGTCTTGACACGTTTACAAGTGTCACACCTAGCCACATAGCGTGCAATTTCAATTTTCATCTTCGTCCACCAATAATGCTGTTTCAGATCTTGATACATCTTAGTGCTTCCGGGATGAATAGAATAGCGACTAAGATGTGCTTCGTCTAAGATTTGCTGGCGGACCCCTTCATTTTTAGGCACCACTATGCGGTTGTTGAACCATACAACACCTTGGTCATCTTCTCGGAAACAATTGGCTTTTCCAGCCCTTATCTTTTCGTGTATATGTTTCATACCCTCATCATCTTTCTGTGCGTCAATTATCCTTTGTAAGATGACTGATTCAAGCTTCAAGTGATTTGAAGTCCCATGTTGAATCATACCCAGGTTTAGGTTCTCCATCTCCTGGCACAACGTAATGTCAGAAGTCCCCATAGTTAGACAATGGCAGGAGGCCTTGCGACTGAGTGCATCTGCCACTACATTAGCCTTGCCTGGGTGATAATGGATCTCCAGTTCATAATCTTTAATAAGCTCAAGCCATCTCCTTTGTCTCATGTTGAGTTCAGACTAGGTAAAGATATATTTCAAACTTTTGTGGTCTATATAAATATGACAGACATTTCCCAGTAGATAATGACACCAGATCTTCAGGGCATGAACCACTGCAGCTAGCTCCAGATCATGAGTAGGATAATGCTCCTCATGCCAGCGCAACTGCCTTGAAGCATACGCAATTACTCGGCCCTCTTGCATTAACACACAGCCGAGACCACTGCCTGATGCGTCACAATACACATCAAAGGGCTTATTGATATCCGGTTGAGCCAATACCGGAGCAGTGGTTAATAATGTCTTCAATTTCTCAAAAGCTTCATTACACTTTGAAGACCAATTGAATTTGGTATCATTCTTTAATAAACTTGTGATTGGCTTCACAAGCTTGGAAAAATCTGGTATAAATCGGCGGTAATAACCAGCTAGTCCAAGGAAACTTCGGACTTGGTGAACAGTGGTTGAGGGTTTCCACTCCAAAATGTCCTTGACTTCGCTGGGATCCACCGCAATCCCCCTGGCAGACAGTACATGTCCCAGAAATTGAATTTCTTCCAGCCAAAACGCGCATTTACTGAACTTGGCATATAATTGATGTTCTCTCAAGCGCGTTAATACGACCCGTAAATGTTGAGCATGCTCCTCTTCATTCTTTGAATATATCAAAATATCATCTATGAAGACCACCACAAATTTGTCCAACTCGGGCATGAATACCGAGTTCATCAGATAAGTGAAGTGGGCAGGAGCATTCGTCAGTCCGAAAGACATTACCAGATATTCAAATAATCCGTACCGCGTAGTGAATGCGGTCTTTGGTATATCCTCGGGCCGAATACGGATCTGATGATAGCCCGATCTGAGATCAATCTTGGAGAATACCCTCGCTCTAGTCAGTTGATCAAATAGAATGTCAATCCGTGGAAGAGGGTACTTGTTCTTGATAGTGACCTCATACAGGGGTCGATAATCCACACACATCCGTAAAGTTTGATCCTTCTTCTTGACGAATATGGCTGGACAACCCCATGGTGACGAGCTTGGCCGGATGAATCCTTTCGATAGTAGATCTTGTAACTGAATCTTCAGTTCCGCCAGCTCATTTGGAGGCATGCGATACGATCTTCTAGAAATGGGAGTCGTACCGGGCTTCAATTCAATTACAAACTCTACATCTCTCTCGGGTGGCAATCGAGGCAAATCCTCTAGAAAGACATCTGGGAACTCACATACTACCGGAATATCCTTGACCTCCGGTATAATGGCTTCATAAACTCTGCCAGTAATTTTGGTTGGAATGGGGATAGACAAGAGAATTTCTTCTTGATTATGACTCAACCTGATAGTTCTCTGATCAGCGTTGAGGGTTGCTTTATGTTTAGCCAACTAATTCATGCCCAAAATCACATCTATGTCTTGGCCTTTCAGAACTATCATATTAGTAGGAAAGTCCCGTCCGGCCAATGTTATGGGCACTTGATAGGCCACTTCTCTAGTAAAAATTTGTCCCCCAGGTGAGTGAATTTTAAACCCCTCCTTTGATTCATGGCATGAAATGCAGTGTTGCTCCACAAATTTCTTGCTGATAAATATATGCGAAGCACCAGAATCAAAGAGAATAATTGCAGGATGATTGGCGACAAGGAACGTACCCATCATGACCGGTTCACCATCCGGTGTGGTGGCCACTTGCGTATAATATATGCGTCCCGTCTTCTTTGTATTTTTGCCCATAGTATTTCCCTTGGCTTGAGATGAATTCCCAGATCCTTGTGGATTGTTTGACTTGTTCTGCTTCGGATAAGGGCAATCCTTGATAAAGTGCCCAGACTTTCCGCAATTGAAGCATCCTGTCGATGAACTGGGAAGAGCCGGGAAACGAGTGCCAGGGGCACCCGGCTGACTTGTTGCAGTGGGGGCAGTATTGGGACGGATGAACACTGGTTGCTTAAATGGAAAGGAGGGTGGGCGTGCTGATGGTCGACCCTGATTAAAAGGCCGGATAACAAACCGTTGCCTTTTCTCAGGGCCCTGAGTAGGCCTGTTTCCTCCACTCCCCTTGATCTTTCCAGAACTTGCATATTTAGATTCGACTGCCATCGCTGTGCTGACAGCCCTTCCATAGGTAAGGTCGATGCAAGTAGCCATCTTCCTTTGCATCCTATCATTCAGTCCTCGCATGAAACAATTCTTCTTCTTCAGATCGATGTTAACTTGGTCGATTGCATACTGTGACAAATGATTAAATTTATTGAGATACTGATTAACAGTATCCCCTCCTTGCTTCAGCTTCATAAATTGTTCTTGTTTCATGTGAAGTACACCTTCAGGTATGTAATGTTCGCGGAAGGCCAGCTTAAATTCTTCCCATGTTATCTGATGATTGGCCGGCTGAACGGCCATAAAGTTTCCCCACCAAGTGCTGGCAGGGCCACATAGTTGCTGGGCTGCGAACAAGGGCTTCTAGGTTTCAGAACACCGAAGAAGTCCAAACTTCTGCTCGATGACACGGATCCATTCGTCCGCCTCTAAAGGGTCTTCGACCTTGATAAACAGCGGTGGACGTGTTTCGGAAAAGTCTAAATAAGATGTCTCATGGGGCCCTTGCGGATAGCCCCGTCCGCCTTATGGTTGAAATTGCTGACCCGCCATCTCCCGTAGGAAACAGGTATTATTCGCTGTCGCGTTTACCAAGGCGGCGATAGCCTCGGCAAGTGTGGGAGGGACTGGAGGTGGATTCGGGGTGGATTCCCTCCCACTGGAGGTTCCGGCTGCATCCTGTGATCGGGTCTTGGATGGCATCTGTGGCAACAAACATTTGGAAACAAATATAATATGCCAAAGAAAAACCATCCATTTTACATTACTAAAAAAAGTAATGTTACAGACTCAGATTTTTACAACAGGAGTACAATACCCATTATACAATAACACTACTAATTCTACAACTATATTATTCCTACTTCCTATCACTCTTAGTAGCCTCACTGTCGGGCGTAGGAGACCATTCGTCGACCAACTTCATGGAGGGAGGGGGCCTGAAAAGGTCCAATTCGCCACCAAAAGCTTCTCCCGCTGCATGAGAAGGTCCGGCTTCTGTCCCGACAGGATTTGCAGGTACGCTGGGGTGCAATTGCGAATACAGTACATGAACTTCTTCATGTAGGGTATTGCAATAAGCCTACAGATTATCAATAGCTGAGCTAAGTTCTTCGACTCGGGCTCGAGCTTTTGCCTCCTTAGCCTAGGCAAGCGAACGAGACAGAACAGCCCAGTCGAGCGCTAAATCTCGATCAGCAAGCTGATCTTGCAGGCGGCGGATGTGGCTTCTCAATTCATTTATTCTGTCGCCATTCGTGACCCATATGTTAGTCCTGCGTTGACGTTCCGCTTGAAGCTGATTTACTTGGGCTTCAAGATCCTCGATCGGATCGTTACTCCCACTACTGCTATCCTCATGTCTGGGAGCAAGTTGATGACGGGGTACACCAATTGGGCCAGTTGACTTGCGCGTGGTTTTCCTTGTGCGCGGCGGCATTTCTCTAAGGGGGAAATTTTATTAGTATAGTTCTTAGCATGATGCATGTATAATTACAGAACCAACCTTAGTTGATTCACACCTTCTATACATTGCACTCTTCCTATCTGGTCTTTCACATAGATTCTTCAGATATAGTGGGTAAGAATGGAAGAAATTTTTCTAGATAAGTCTTTAAAAATCCTTTTGAAGATGCCTCATAATATTTGCAGAGAAGGGTTTCACTCCGATACCAGCTGTGACGGAACCTCCCAAGTCATTAGGCCCACCTACAGTTGTCCTTGTCCAACGGACCTCAGACAACCCTGTAGATGCCCCTGAATCACTTGACAAGTTCGGTATCTGCTTTTCTCACCTTTCCCAAGAGCGTTTTACCCATCACGCAGACATTACAGAACATCGGAGATACAGAAATACGGAAGCGATTACATAAACTTATATTTATTTGAAAGTAAGATAAAGTTGGTTATTATAGACTAGCATATAAACACGAGTGCAGAGTACTTATTATTACAATACCAAGGGAGGTAAAAACTCCTCCCGATAAGTTCTTACATAAAAGTTTTTATGGAGGACTAGGTTCTCCCGCAGCTTCATTCTTGCTTTTCTTCATTTGGCACCACCTTGGTACAAAAGGAACAAAAGTTTGTTGATTCCTCACCTAAAAACAATAGGGAATAAAACCCTGAGTATGGAATTACTCAGCAAGTCTTACCCGACTAAATAAAAGACTCTCAAGGGTATGCTGGTTATAAGGGAGTCAAGGTAAGGTTTCTCAATGATCAAAGACTCTGTTTTGCATAAATGCTTACTAAAAGTGGATCCTTAAAAATCCAATTTTATTGTCAAGTTAGGTAAAATTACCTGCATCTAGAGTTCTTTCTAACCTAGTTCAATCACTTAACCTGCACTAGCCAATTTCTTAACAAGTCCTTCATCTTTACTGGAGTTCTACGTATAGGTCAGTGACCAAGTCTCCATAACCGCGGAGGTACGGCGATCCGAATCGATTATACTCAGCTGAGGATCTCCAATCACACGACATATGTAGCACTTAACCCTTGCATATGTCAACCCGCCACCGAGGTTCTAAAGACCAGATCAGGTTCACGCGAACCGAGAGCATAGATACACCACCGTCTAGCCTCTTGCCACGGAGGGTACACGCTACTCTCGCCACCGCTCCATGCCCATTCCGTGTTATCTTATTCTGGCCTTAGTCTGCCCGAGGCAAGGCTTACCCATGACAAGGCATGTGACCAGTTAAAGGGTCCTCGGTCATCAAGCCTACATCGAGACGGTCCTTAATTGACTCAGACGGAGACACTACACCGAGACTCTCTTTCTCGTGCAAGGCACCCGCCCGGTCTCAGCTTAATCATTTAAAACCCAAAGCTTGGTACCTGGCAGAGGTACATCTTTAACGGATGTTGAACCCATCACGGCCATGATGGATCCACCATCAAGTTTTATTTTCAAAAACATCCTTCCCACTTTGCCAATCATCTTTTGTAAAACAAAACCTTTTGTTTTGCTAGAGCAATACTAAGCATAGTAAAACCTTTTGTAAAAACAGGGTTTCAAGGAAGGTAATCAAGTTCAAGGAAGGTAATGCAGGAATTGTTTAAGCATTCAACTCCTATCACCTAATGCATTAATCAAGTGAGAAAGATTTTAAAAACATCAAGGAAGGTGGAAAATGCACCGGGGCTTGCCTTCGTTGATAGGTGAGTCAGGTTAGGACCCGCAGATATCAAAGTAGAAACAATTTCCTACCTGATATTCTAAAGGTGGTGGTGGTGTCTTCTCTTCAGTTACTTCGACTTCTTCTTCGTTTTCTAAACATCACCATATATATTTGTATATAAGAATAAATGCCATGTAATGCTCATGAGAGTGCAAAGATAATAAGAATTTATTATCTAAGGTTCTTGAATACAATTTTCCTTCACGGTTCACCGGAAAACTAGGGTTTCCGGAGTCAACAGTGAAGTTCAAAGAGCAGGGGTGGGGGTTTTGGGTTTTGGTTATCAAACAAGGTCCAAATCCAACCAAACTCTACCCAAGGCTTCTAAATAATGTTTAAAGTTAAAAGAAAAAGTTTGGAAATTTTTGGAATTACCATTTATTTTCTAAAAATCCAGAACTGATGTTTTAAGCTATTTTAAATACTCCAAAATTCCTTATTTACTCTAAAAATCAGTCAACCATTTTTTTAAATACTATGGAAAATAAGAAATCTATGAAAAATGGTTTGACATTTTTAGGATTTTTCTATAATTTTCTACGGATTTCCAAAGTTCTACTGAAAAAGAAAAAAGAAAAGCTTCAATAGAATTGGGCCGATTCTAGCCCAGCTGGCCCAACAAACACAGAAAAAGTGTGCATGCCCGCGCCCGCGTTGGCAATCTTGCAGAAGGGCCCTCGGGGTTTTGACTAACTAGAGATGGGTTCGGCTACTATTCTTATGAGTCATTGATGATTTGCACAGAGGTCCTTCGGTTTCTAATTCTTTACCGCACGAGGTCCACGGCGACGGCAGCGCGGAGGATGAACTCCGGTGAGGTTGTGCCGGTGGATTTATGCAATGATGGGTGCTCCCGAGCGGCGTACACCAGATTGGACCCTCCTCGAACGATTCCCCTAACTTAATTTCATGATTGGTAAACTATCAAGCTCTGTCTACGCAGGTTGCAAATGATAAGGACAATTGCACGCGTTCCCGGTGATTGGTGAGCTCTCAGTCCAATTTGATGGTTCGGCAAGCATCACGGGGTTATGAGAATGCTCAAACAAGGGAGCAGAAGGCGGGGGCTGACCTGAATTACGCTGGCCACGGCGAAACTGTTTTCACGGTGGCAGAGACTGAATTTGGGGGAAGTTCGAAATTGGGACTCACTAGCGATCGACTGAGGACGATTCTTGGTGGCTGGGTTCTTAACTACTCTACGGAGCTGGCGGGGGCTTCAATTTATAGGGATCGTTGGCGGTGGCAGGGAATTTCAGTGGAGACGCGCGGCGGTCGGAGGAGGAAGAAGAGCACTGGCGCAGTGGATTGGTGTCCAGCGCCGTGGCAATTGCTCCGGCGATCAACGGGGAGCAAGAGTGAGTCACGGTGATGCGGTAGATAGGCAGAGACACGCAGCGGACAACGACGACGGCTTAACGGCGGTGAGAATCCTTATCCGAGGGCGGTGAGTAATGGGAGAGGTACTGCGGCTAGCCAGAGTGGTGTCCAGCTCACCGACGGTGATGATCTTTTCTACCCCGATGTTATCTACTTGCCCCGAGCACGAATCCCGACGCCGGTGTCACAAATCGCAGTGGAGGATTGGTCGTCGGCGGTGAGAGTTCCGCGCTGGCAGTCTGATCTTGTTCAGAGTACTATGCCATCGGACCCTTCTTCAGTTCATCTGACAGAGCATTTTCAGAGCAACTTTTCTCCAGATTTTGCATGATAACTTCATCAACCCTCTGTACCAAAGTTGTAGCCCCATATTCCAGCTACAATTTTGTTATGGGAATCATGCCCAAACTTTCACTGGATCATGTTTAAATCTGGGTTCAAAGATTGACCCATCACACTGTCAGACCAAGTTTCAGTCATCAGTCAGCCTGACAGCCTGACTTTGAGTGGGATTATCTCCCATTTCTTCTCAACAACTTTGTTTGCCTTCTTAAACAAAATTGTTCACCTAGAATAGGTCTACAAGTTTGATGTGGTGACCTAGGGCAGAAACCTTAGAATTTGAAAGTTACAAAGTCCTAAAGTTGAGCTTATAACACTGATTTTCAGACTTAGACTGAAATCACAATTTGTGGTCTTTTTGCAAATTAGTCCAAAACCTAGGGTTTAGCTTGTAAACCTTTATAAATGTGAGCCATGTGACTTAATATGCTTTAACATAGTAGTTTTCACACTTTAGTCCAAATGTGCACTATTTTTGCACATAGGCCCCTAGGGTTTGGATTTAGGGTTTTCCAGGGTTTGAATTAGGGTTTTTGGTATCTCAAAGGTATAAATGTAATGTAGATCCATTTTTTGTGACATTTTATGATTGTTTTACTTATACCTTAGGGTTTTCTCAATTTGGGTCATGTTTTGCCCCTCTAATCCCTATTTAGGGCTAAATATCCTATTACATGGTCTTATTTGCAAAATGCTATAACCATACAACTTGTTTGAAATTTTTACCTAGTAAATGCACTATAGGTGTGTCAAACATATGCAATGCCAATGCTTATGATGTTATGCTCAAGTTTTAGTTACAGTAACACCAGGAGTGTTACAACCGACGCAACCAGATCAGCCGAGAGGACTCGCTGGACCAGCTCGAAGAAGCTCGGGACGTTGCCTTACTACATTCGGCGCGGTATCAGCAGTCTCTGCGACCTACCACGCCTGAAGGGTTCGGCCCCGAGGCTTTCAAGTGGGAGACTTGGTGCTTCGGCTGCGACAAGACGCCCGTGGGCGCCACAAGCTTACTCCTCCCTGGGAAGGACCATTCATCATCGCTAAGATCTTGAAGCCCGAAACATACAAGCTGGCCAATGATCAAGGCGAGGTCTACAGCAACGCTTGGAACATCGAACAACTATGTCGCTTCTACCCTTAAAATGTTTCAAGTCGTTCATGTTCCTCGTTTTCTTTACATACATAAATAAAGTCTAACTATCAAGGAAGGGTCAGCCTTGCCTCAGCTAAGCCCGACCCTCCCTCGGGGGCTAGAAGGGGGGAACCCCCTCTGCGTCAAAATTTTCCTCGAAAAAGTTTTCTACCGAAACAACTCCCGCGCTTTCCGACTATGTCGATAGCAGGGCCCTAAAAACAATGAGAGTACACATAAGCAGCAAGGCCGACCGAGCCGAGGGACTCCTACGCCTCCGGGATACGGATACCTCACTCATCACCTTCCGCTAGAAGTAACTCTCCCTCGGATAAGCGGTCCTGCTACCGAACAAGTCCTAACGCTCGGGTAGAAAACGGCTTTCGTGCATTTTTTGACTATATCGATAGCAGAATCCTACGAACGGGTGAGAGAGGCTCTAAGCGACAAGGCTGACCAAGCCGAGGGACTCCTACGCCTCTGGGATACGGATACCTCACTCATCACCTTCCGCGAAAAGTAACTCTCGCTCGGATAATGCGATTCTGCTGCCGACGAACAAGTCCTAAATGCTTGAAACAAGAGGAAAGAAAACACAGCTTTATAATCTAAACGCTAAATATGTTTAGGCCTCGGTGGCCACAAAAAACATACGCATACTTCAGATGAACTGTTCATGCAGGCTCAAACATCAGCAGGGGGAGGAGTAGTACCCTCGGCGTCGTTTCCACCCTCGGCGGAAACTGGCCCAGCCTCAGACGGCGATGCGAGCAGGCGCCTCGGCCAGCCGCTCCGAAGCCCCAGCCAGCCGTCCCCCGAGGATCTCAGCCTGGCTCATGGCTTCGGCAGCTTGGCTCCGGGATCGGTCCTGCTCGCGGGTGATCTGGCCAAACCCCAGCTACCGCTGATGCACCTTCTCGGCCTGGGAAGCCACCTGCTCCCGCACCGAGAAAGCCTCTGTTCGAGCCGACATCGCCTCTGTCCACGCCACCGCTGCCTTCAGCTTTGGCTCATCGCAGAGCAGCCGAAGGTTCTAAACCCGAGCCAGAGAGGCTTTAAGCGACAAGGCCGACCGAGCCGAGGGACTCCTACGCCTCTGGGATACGGATACCTCACTCATCACCTTCCGCGCAAGGCAACTCACGCTCGGTTAAGCGGTTCGGCCACCGACAGGCAAGTCCTAATGCTCGAAATGAGGAAGAAACATAGCTTTATACTCGAATACCCAAATGTTCAGGCCTCGACAGCCACAAAGAACAAATACATATGCTTGGGGTAACTATGCTACATAGACTTAGACGTCGGCAAGACCCTCGGCGATTCTCCCGGCCTACGACAAATGTCTAAGTCCTTGAAGCAGTTACATTTTGCTCAGGCAAAAACCCAGTATATTCCCCCTACAAATGGGACTCCGGTTCCAATCCCGCGGGTATGAACAACCTCCACACCAGGGGGCCCACAGGATAACAAACTCCAAGCGGCTCACCGACGACCTCTACGGCAGCAGCGACAACGACCTCCATCTCGAGCGGCTATACAGCAGTAGCTATGGCCTCAGGGCAAATGCTACTGCTGAAGGGCCTTCGTTCACGTCCCTCACGGAGGACGAGAACCAGCCATTAAAGCCAAAGAGCCAGAGGCCTGGAGCGCAGGTGGCATCGACGATCTCGTCGGCAGAGACAACCGCTGGTGCAAGAGGAAGCCTCACCTATGGCAATCACCACCTCAGCACCGACGACAGCGGCCACCTGCCCACCAACACCGTGCCGGCGAACAACGGTCGCCCCAAAGCGCACTGGCAGGTCCTCACTCCCATCCTCGCCGAGGCCGTCCCAGAACACGAGTACCGCCCTCGCGGCGTACGACGTGTTGAGCGACCCCCCAGTGCAGCTGACGGTGCGAGGAGGACCTGGGCATGGCCGGCCCGCGTGCGGCGCGACCACCACCCGGGTGGAGGACGGAAAGCTGCACCCTGGCCAGGGAGCAGCAGTTTGCCTTCCCCCGCATGGCTGGAGGATGCCTCCGCAGGGCTAGAGGATGCCCTTCTCCCCCGAACACTGGGGGAAGAAAAGGGTCACCGACCCACGTGGAGGCAACCCCCCACTCGGTGCGCTCCTCCGCCTCTGCCCGGATGACGAAGATCCTTGAAGCTGAGGGCAGGGCAGAGGCTGCAGCCCGACTTGCTTCTCCCCACCAAACTGACCATTGGTGAAGGAATGCAGCCGGGCTGCATGACGAAAATCCTTGAAGCCGAGCGATGGCTGAAGAGCGCCAAACTCCACGAGGTTGCGCTCCTCCGATGACAACAGGAGCAAGGCGGCATCGGTGCGCCCCATCTGGGGGCTCGAAAGGTGGAAGGGCGCAATGCATGAGGGGAGAACGAAGGCACAACCACTGCCTGAGGGATCGATCCCCTTTTTAAAGGCAGATCTCCTCACCTGCGCCCCCAAGCGTCACGAGCAAAGTCTCCACTGACGTGCTCCAGGGTTCTCCCCTACGACACGGGGGTTGGGTCCCACACGTCATCAGAACTGACCCAAGACGTGAAGGAGGCAAACCGCCGCACGCAAGGCATAAAACCACCCTTCGGTTATAAGCGTTCCCTCATCCTCGCCAGAACCAGCGGACGAAAGGGCGAGCCGCCACGCAGGGAGCATGCAACCGCACCACGGTTATGCACCCTTTCGGCTTCGTCACTTCCGGTGGACCAGCATGAAGGCCCGGTCCCACATACCATGCAACCAGCGCGATGGTCACTACGTGCAAGGAAACC
Source organism: Zea luxurians (assembly GCA_029449295.1). Taxonomy (NCBI): domain Eukaryota; kingdom Viridiplantae; phylum Streptophyta; class Magnoliopsida; order Poales; family Poaceae; genus Zea; species Zea luxurians. The sequence goes on from JAOPSE010002527.1 coordinate 46,864, forward strand.
ACACCGCCACCTGCGCCAATGCTACGTCTTCTCGACTGCAGAACCAGTACCGCGACTCGAGGCAGCCCCGCGCGTGACCCAGCAGTGCCAATTGAGTGCAGCGGTCACGGGTCAGCCAGCCGCGGGGAAGGCATGACAGTTGATGTGGCCAAAGGCGGACCGGCAATAACTGCTGCAACAGACGGGCGGAAGCAGCGGTCAAATCACCCCCAGGCTCGCATCCTTTCCTGAAGCAGCAGGGGAGCCCTCTCCCACGGCGTAAGAACGACGCGCACGTGCCCCGTTCCTCGAACGGCCCGCGCACGCGCAACAGACGCCCCGCGAGTCGCCCGTCCCGTCGCATTAACTCCCTGGCAGGGCAAGCGACACCGTTGGCGGGCGAGGCAGGCAACATTTCACCTCCGCCATAAAGGTCGCGTCAAAAAAGGTGTGCCACGACTTTTGAATTCATATCCTTTTCCGTTTCCTCTCTCTCTTGCCATAGGGACTAGGAAGGGGGATATTTCGGAAAGGATCCGTCCCCGCGAAGGAAATGGGCCCCCGAGCCCTCCTACTGATCAGGGGTTCGAAGGCTGGCCCCTCGGAAGGGTTCGACAGCCGCCCCAGAGCACTCGAGCTCCACGCCCACTACTGATCAGGGGTTCGCAAGCTGGCCCCTCAAAAGGGTTCGACAGCCGCCCCAGAACACGCAGAGTGAGGGATGACCCTGGGTACGTCCGATACATGGCCGAGGCTCGGGCTACGCTCCTGAGGTACCCTAGGACATTTCCGAGACCAGCAGGAACGACTCATAATAGAATCCCACCGGAGGGAGGCATCGAGCCCTCGAACCCTGTCGAAAAGGGTCCAGGTCCAGCGAATCACCTGCAGGTACTTTTGGAGCGCGCCTCTGGGCCACTAGCCGACCTAATGAATGGGGCACGGGCGTCCACTCGGATCACCCGTTAGCAACTCACCAAAAACGCCATGATCGGTGCCCTCCGAGGGTAACATGGCGCTTCCCCCCATTCCTCCTTACGGAAAGGCGACGAAAGGGCGTATAATAAAAGTTGAGATAGTCCTTGATCGTCCTCTCGCTCCGTGCAGAGGCTCGAGGGCTGCTCTCGCACCCGGCTACAGCCAAACTGTTGACAGCGTCAACAAACCGGCTTCAAAACTCGGAACCTGATCGTGCACCCGAGCTACGGCCAGGCCGCATGAGGGAACAACAGGACCGGCCGAGTCATCACAAAAAGCGTTAAGACCTCAGAGGAGTCAAACCACTCCTCCGAGGCCTCGAGGGCTACACCCGGCGGGTGCGCTCGCGCGCACCCGTCAGAACAAAGTATAACCGAGAAAGGCCGGTCCCCTCACCAAAAATGCGGCAGAGCCTCGAAGCAAGCATCGCCACTCCCTTCGAGGCTCGGGGGCTACTGTCGGGTACCGAAATTAGGGGTACCCCCAACGCTCCTAATCACGGCCGGTAAAGACCTTCAGGGCAAACCATAAAGGCTTACAGCTCAGGTCAAAGTCAAAGCATCATCTACCAAGGGACACGGTCTCATCTCGCCCGAGCCCGACCTTGGGCGGAACAGTGGCCCTGGACGAATCCACGTCTCGCCCGAGGGTCTCCTCAGACGGTGAGCGCACCCTCGGCTCAGCCAAAGGCAAGCCTTGTCGTGCAAGCGACCTTGGCCAACTCGCCTTACCAGCCGACCGTATCGCATGCGCATTTAATGCTGGGATCGCGTGACACCTTATCCTGACACACACGCCTTAGTCCGCAAGGTCGAAGTGACCGTAGTCACTTCGCCCCTTCACTGACCGATCTAACAGGAAAACAGCGCCGCCCCGCCCCGCTCCGACTGCTGTGCCAACCACCCGGGCGAAACTGACAACAGTCGAGTTCAGCCTCAGGCGCAACAGGAAGCTTCGTCTCGCCCGACCCCAGGGCTCGGCCTCGGCCTCAGCCTCGGGAAGAGACACGTCCTCGCTCGACCCTGAGTCTCGGCCCCAGGCTTAGCCTCGGAGGAATCGCCGCCTCGCCCGACCTCAGGCTCGGATCAACCGTGCCACAAGGGATGTATCATTACCCTACTCCTAGCTAGCTCAGGCTACAAAGGAACAAGACCGGCGTCCCATCTAGCTTACCCCGGTAACAGGCGATGGTGGATTCCCGCATGCAACCATGACGTCGGTGGTTCTCAAGCCCCCTACGGAAGCAAGGAGATGTCACCAGGATCCATGCAGCACTAACAGTTGTACTGCTACAGGGCTCAAGGCACTTCTCCGACGGCCACGACACTACCTCTATAGGGCTCGAGGCCCCCCCTGACGGCCACGTTGTTATCTGTACAGGGCTTAGGGCACTTCCCTGCCAGCCATGTTAGCTCCCAGCTACACCCCATTGTACAACTGGGCATCTCCTTACGTCTATAAAAGGGGGTGTCCAAGGCCCCGCGAGAAGGGGGAAAGGGAGAGGAGCAAGGAGAAAAGACGAACAAACATACGAGCACACGAACATACGAACGCACGGCGGGAGAAGACGAGCAGGGGCCGGACCCTCTCTCTCTCTCTCTCTCGCGCTCTCTGCTACTCGCTCTCTCTCTCGCCCTCGCTCTCTTGCAACGCTTGTAACCCCTACTACGAGCACCCTGGAGCAGGATAATACAAGGCTCATTCCCCCACTCGTGTTCCATCTCGCACCAACCCATCTGGGCAGGGGCACGCAGCGACAAATTTACTCGTCGGTCCAGGGACCCCCCGGGTCCGAAACCCCGACACTGTTGTTTAGAGGAGCGCAACTTTGTGGGGGTTGGAACTCTTCCGCCATTGTTCGGCGTCAAGGATTTTCATCATGTAGCCCGGCTGCATTCCCCCACCAATGGTCATCCAGAAGGATGGCCCCCAGCCTTGTGGTGGGGAAGGGCGAGCCGGGCTGTAGCCTCCCTGCCACCCTTAGCTTCAAGAATGTTCATCATCCATGCTAGGGGCGAGGGCAAGCCGAGCTGGGGCCCTGCCTTCCGCATGGGCTGGCGACCCGCTTCTTCCTTCAGCATTCGGGGGAGAAGGGTGTTCACCAGCCTTGCGGAAGAGGCGAACTGCCACCTGCTGCCTGGTCGGGATGTGGCTGTTCGTCCACCGCACGGGCGACGGTCTCGTCGTTCGTAGGTCCCCCATGTCCACGGCTCGTCCTGCGCAGCCGGCCACACCAGGGGGCATACAAGACGTCGTACGCCGCGGGGGTGGTGTCCGCTTCCCTAGACGGTCCTGTCCTCACTCCCATAGCAACGACGGGAGCGAGGACCTCCTTGTGCACGCTGGGGCGGCCGCCATTCACCGGTGCGGCATGGGAGCGCAGGTGGCTGCTGTCGTCGGTGCTGAGGTGGTGGCTGCCATAGGTGAGGCTTCCCACCGCAGAGGTGGTTGCCTCTACCGACGAGACCGTTAGTGCCACCTAGACCCGGACCTCCAGCCTTTTGGCTTTAATGGCTTGTCCTCGCCCCCCGGACGGGGGTGAGGGCCTTTCCACAGTAGCGTTTGCCCTGGGGCAATTGCTGCTGCTGTCTAGCCGCCCGAGGCGGAGGTCGTCGTCGCTGCTGGTGCAGTGGTCGCCGGTGAGCCGCTTGGAGTTTGTTATCCTGTAGCCCCTTCGATGTGGAGGTAGTTCATTCCTGCAAGAATGGAGCTGGGGTCCCGTTTGTAAGGGAATGTAAGAGCAAAATGTAATTGCTCCAGGTGCTAAGAAATATGCTGTAGGTTGGGAAAGCCACCGAGGGTGCTGCCGACGTCTATGTAGCATAGTTATCCCAAGTATGTGTGTTTGTTTTCTGTGGCTGCCGAGGCTTGAACATTTGGGTATTTGAGTATAAAGCTGCATTTTCTTTCCTCTTATTTCAAGCATTAAGACTTGTTCGTCGGTAGCAGAATCCCTTTTCCAAGCGTGAGCTACCTTTCGCGGAAGGTGATGAGTGAGGTATCCGTATCCCGGAGGCGTAGAAGTCCCTTGACTCGGTCGGCCTTGCCATTCAAGGTCTCTCTTGTCGTTTTTAGGATTCCGTTATTGATATAGTCAAAAGGCACAAAAGTCGTTTTCTACCCGAGCGTTAGGACTTGTTTGGTAGCAGAATCACTTATCCGAGCGTGAGCTACCTTTCGCGGAAGGTGATGAGTGAGGTATCCGTATCCCGGAGGCGTAGGAGTCCCTCGGCTCGGTCGGCCTTGCCGTTCAAGGTCTCTCGTGTCATTTTTAGGCTTCCGTTATCGATATAGTCAAATGGCACGAAAGTCGTTTTGGTAGAAAACTTTTCCGAGGAAAATTTTGACGTAGAGGGGTGTCGGCGTTTCGACCCCAGGGGGTCCCTGGACCGACGAGTAAATTGTCGCTGCGTGTCCCAGCCCAGATGGGTCGGCGCGAGACGGAGACACAAGGGGGGAAAACAGTAAGGGGAACCCGCGGCCTCGTGTTGTCCTGCGCCCAGGGCGGATGCGCTTGCAGTAGGGGGTTACAAGCGTTCGCGAGGGAGAGAGAGAGAGCGTGAGACTGCACGTCAGCCCGTTCTCCCACGCGGCCACCTTTTCGTACGAGGGCCCTGGACCTTCCTTTTATAGACGTAAGGAGAGGGTCCAGGTGTACAACGGGGGGTGTAGCGGTGTGCTAACGTGTCTAGCAGAGAGGAGCCAGAGCCCCATGTACATGCTGACGTGGCTGTTGGAGAGGTGCTGGAGCCCTGTTCATGTGGCGTCGTGGCCGTCGGAGGAGCGCTTGAGCCCTGTAGAAGCACAGCTGTCGGGGCTGTCGGATCCTTGCTAACGTCTCCTTGCTTCCGTAGGGGGCTGAGAACCGCCGTCGTCATGGAGCACGCGGGGTGCCATCATTACTTGTTTTACCAGGGCGAGCCAGATGGGACGCCGGTCTTGTTCCCCGTAGCCTGGGCTAGCTAGGGGTAGGGTAATGATGGCCCCCTTGTGGCGTGGTTGGTCCGAGCCCAAGGTCGGGCAAGGCGGTGGCTCCTCCAAGGTCGAGGCTGAGTCCGAGCTCGGGGGTCGGGCGAGGCGGAGACCGTCGTCCCAGGTCGAGGTTGAGTCCGAGCCCTGGGGTCGGGCGAGGCGGAGACTGTCGTCTGAGGTCGAGGTTGAGTTCGAGCCCTGGGGTCGGGCGAGGCGGAGACCGTCGTCCGAGGTCGAGGTTGAGTCCGAGCCCTGGGGTCGGGCGAGGCGGAGACCGTCGTCCGAGGTCGAGGTTGAGTCTGAGCCCTGGGGTCGGGCGAGGCAGAGACCGTCATCCGAGGTCGAGGTTGAATCCGAGCCCTAGGGTCGGGCGAGGCGGAGACCGTCATTCGAGGTCGAGGTTGAGTCCGAGCCCTGGGGTCGGGCGAGGCAGAGACCGTCATCCGAGGTCGAGGTTGAGCCCGAGCCCTGGGGTCGGGCGAGGCGGAGATTCCTATGGCGCCCGAGACTGTACTTGGCTGCTGTCAGCCTCACCCTGGCGGGTGGCACAGCAGTCAGAGCAGCGCAGGCGGTGCTGTTTTCCTGTCAGTTCAGTCAGTGGAGGGGCGAAGTGACTGCGGTCACTTCGGCCTTGTCGACTGGAAAGTGCGCGTCAGGATAAGGTGTCAGGCGATCCTTGCATTGAATGCTCCTGCGATCCAGTCGGCTGGCGAGGCGATCGGGCCAAGGTTGCTTCCCCATGAAGCCTGCCCGAGCTGGGCCTCGGGCGAGTCGAAGGTGTGTCTGTTGCTTGAGGAGACCCTCGGGCGAGGCGCGAATCTGCCTTGGTCTACCATTCCTGCCCAGCTCGGGTGAGGCGGATCGTGTCCCTTGAGTGGATGGAGCCTTGACCGGAATTGCGCCCATCAGGCCTTTGCAGCTTTGTGCTGATGGGGGTTACCAGCTGAGATTAGGAGCCTTGGGGGTACCCCTAATTACAGTCCCCGACAGTAGCCCCCGAGCCTCAAAGGGAGTGTGGGTACTCGCTTGGAGGCTTTGTCGTACTTTTTTGCAAGGGGACCAGCCTTTCTCAGTTGCATTTTGTTCTGGTGGGTGCGCGCGAGCGCACCCGCCGGGTGTAGCCCCCGAGGCCTCGGAGGAGTGGTTTGACTCCTTCAAGGTCTTAATGCCTTTCGTGATGCCTCGGCCGGTCTGGTTGTTCCCTCATGCGAACTAGTCGTTGCCCGGGTGCATAGTCGGGTTCCGAGTTCTCGGGCTGGTATGTTGACGCTGTCAATGGTTTGGCCAGAGCCGGGTTTGTGAGAGCAGCCCCCGAGCCTCTGCACAGGGCGAGAGGACGATCAAGGACTGACTCGGCTTTTTTCATACGCCCCTTCGTCGCCTTTCCGCAAGGAGGAGGGGGGGAAAGCGCCATGTTGCCCTCGGAGGGCGCCGAACATGGTGTCTCCAGTGAGTTGCTAACGGGTGATCCGAGTGGACGCCCGTGCCCCGTTCGATAAGGGTCGGCTAGTGGCCCAGAGGCGCGCTCCAAAAGTACCTGCAGGTGATTTGCCGGACCCGGTCCTGTTCGATAGGGTCCGAGGGCTCGATGCCTCCCTCTTATGGGATTCCATTATAGAATCGCTCCTGCTGGTCTCGGAAATGTCCTAGGGTACCTCGGGAGCGTAGCCCAAGCCTTGGTTATGTATAAAACGTACCCAGAGTCATCCCTCACTCTGCGTGCTCTGGGGCGACTGTCGAACCCTTCGAGAGGCCAGCCTGCGAACCCCTGATCAGTAGTGGGCGCGGAGCCCGAGTGCTCTGAGGCGGCTGTCGACCCTTCTGGGGGGCTAGCCTTCGAACCTCTGATCAGTAGGAGGGCTCGGGGCCCGCTTCCTTCACGGAGAAGGATCCCTTTCGGAGTATCCCCCTTTCCTGGTCCCTGTAGCAAGAGAGAGAAAGGGGAAGAAGAAAAGGATACGAAATTGAACGACGTGGTACACCTTTTTTGACGCGGTCATTACGGCGGAGGTGAAGCGTCGCCTGCTTCACCTGCCAAAGGTGTCGCCTGCCCTGCCGCAGAGTTAACGCGACGGGATGAGTGGTTCGTGGGGCAGCCGTTGTGCATGCGCGAGCCGTTCGAGGAACGGGCGTTTCGCCTTCGAGTTTTGGATTTCGCGGCGGGTTCGGGCGGAGTGTTGAACGGGTCTTGCCTGGGCCTTTATATATTCAGAAGAGGGTCTGGTGGTGGTTTTTTGCTCTGCTGCTCGCCTCTGCTTAGGTTTTCGCAACCTGAGGGAATAGCCAGAGAAAGAAAACCTCGCACCTTGTCCGCCCCGCCGCCACCTTCTTCGCTTGGTGATGGCCGACCGGGTAACCGTCGTTCCGCCGCGTGACCCGTGGCCTTTCTCCACCGTTACGGCGGACGATCTAGAGGCCCTTGTTGCCGCCGCTTGCTTTGTCCCCTCTCCCGTGGCCCACAGCCAGAGTGGATGGCTCCTCCAAGCGGAGCCGCCCCGTCCCCGCCGCCGGGGTATGTGCTGAGTTTCGTCTCTTTCCATGAGCGGGGGTTCGGAGTGCCAGCAAGTCGTTTCATGCGGGCGATTCTGCATTTCTACGGGGTGGAGCTGCACAATCTCAACCCCAACTCCATCGCGCAAGCAGCCATCTTCACGGCGGTTTGCGAAGGATTTTTGGGGATTGACCCCTACTGGGATCTGTGGACCCACCTCTTCTCCGTGGAGCCTTTTTCCTCGATGACGGGGGAGAAAAGAGTCCGCATGGCGGTGCGGGCCGATGGCTGCATCCTCTAGTTGAGGCAGGCGCGCGCGTAATAGTACATCCCCACCATCCTTGTGTCTTCGAACAAGGGGTGGCAGCGCCGGTGGTTTTACCTCCGGAACGACGATGGGAGGCTCCCGTTGTTTTCTCAACGAGTGGTGACCGCCGCCGGCAGCAACTGGCGCTATGGGGCTCCGCGCGAGAGACGGAAGAACCTCCAGCCCCTTCTGGAAGCCTTGCAGGAGCTGCGGGATGGAGGGCTTACCGCCGCGGGGGTGGTTGCCGCCATCCATCACCGGAGGGTGCTCCCCTTGACGGAGCGGCGACTGCTGCTTTTGGAGATGACGTCGGGGGTAGACTTGGGGGGTTCGCAGGTGTCCTCGGTCCCCCTCCCCGCCGATGACCTCCACAGGCGGGTAGCCGACACGGTAGGGAGGCTAGACGCCGACGCCCTCATCCAGCTCCCGATGCGTCCCAAGCGTGGGTGCATGTCCCTAGTGAGTGTCCGCTCCTTCTTCTTTCTTGTGTCAGATTGCCCTTGGTACTCACAGTCGAGACCTTTCGTCCGTCTCTAGGAGCTGGGGTCTCACAAGCCTTCCCTGCCACCGGTCCCGGAGGACACGGTGGACCGAGCCGCGCGGAGGGTTGCTGCGGAGAAGAAGAAGGACGCGAAGAAGGCTCGGGCCCGCGAGCGGATGCGGGCTCGGGACGCCTTGGAGAGACGTCGGCGGCGGCAGGAGAGAGATGGGCTCCCGAGGGAGCCGTCGCCGGAGACGCCTGGCGATGATGACGACGACGATGATGATGAAGACGATGACATGGCCGCCCGCCTTGGCCTCAGCCCGGATCTGAGGCTAGGCCAGGGGTCGTCGAGCCAGCCCCCGAGTGGGCCGGTGCCGTCGGTATCCAGGGCCGGGACATCAGGGTCCCGATCCGAAGAACAGAGGCAGGTCGAGGGGGTACTTGACCCCTTGGCCAAAGTAGTTGAGGTGACCCCGGGGAGTCAGGTCGTCCCGCCTATTCCCCAAGAGTCGTTGCCCGTGCCGGTAGCAGAGGATGCTGATCCTCAGGTCGCCGTGTCCGCGCCTGGGCGGACCGTTCCTTCGGCGCCCCGGGCGCCCGAGGCAGGGATGGTGCCGAAGCCGGCAGCGGGGCAAACCTTGGTGGTGCCCGTGGGGACCGAGGCTCGAGGGGCCTCCCCGCAGGCACGATTGGTCGTGGCCCGGAGTGGGTAAGTATCTGAGGATACCTCTATCCTGGCTCCTTCTTTGTGTGTCCTGATCCCGCTCTTCCCTTTCTTCCCAGCAAACGGAGGCACGGTTCGACCGGTCTGGCTCCCGGAAGGCCCTTAAGATGGCGCCAGCTTCTGCAGCTAGTGCCGCACCGGCCTCACCGGCCGGCTAGCCTCTGCACAAGGTGCCCCCGAGTAGGGGGTTCAGGCGGCACAAGTTGTCGTGGGGCAAGCTCCCGAGGCCGTCCCCTCCGTCGAGGCGGCCATCGTGTCGAGGGGGACTACTGGTGCGGCCGCGGCCTCGGGTCCACCAGACGTGTTGTCGGTGCTGGCACCGGCTTCTGCCGAGGCTGTTACCGCTCTGGCCGTGGAGCCACCCATCGCCGCCGATGCTAAGATGGCCGAGGCACCGCTACTCGAGGCCGGCGATAGGAAACCTACCCCCTTAGCTGAGGAGGTTCCCAATGCACCGACTGCAGGGGGTGCCGATGCCTTGGAGGAGTGGGGCGCAGAACCGCGGCCCATCCTGGGGAGCGGCGACCTCGTCCTCGCGCGGCGCAGTCCCAACGAGAGGTGTCAACCGCTCCGATTCTGGACCCATGGTGCTTCGAAACCCCTCTTCGTTCTCGATGATGAGCGAGAGGAGCAGTCTCGGAACGAGCTTCGTGAGTGTGCCGAGGCAACTGTGGGGTCGATCCTGGAGGTCCTTTCTAGGGACGTTCCCAGGATCCTCCAGGTAAGGATTTCAGGCATACCTTTCACGTGATCAAGGCATTCTTTGTGACGCCCTGCTTCCCTTCCTCAGGATCTAACGGATCTGAGCACCGCCAAGTCGTCGTTCATCCACCGCGAGGCCGACGTCTGGGGTTCGCTGCAGTTTCTGAGGACCGCACTTGCCGAGGCTACCGAGCGCCTCTCCCAACAGAGCGCCGAGGCGGCGGACCTTCGGTTGCTCTGCGACGAGCTGGGGGCAGAGGCAGCGGTGGCACGCACGGAGGCGCAGCGGCGGCAGCTAGAGCTTGGTCAGGTCATCGGTGAGCGGGACCAATCTCGGGGTCGGGCCGCCGAGGCTGAAAGCCGGGCTGAGGCCCTTGGGGGCTAGCTAGCCGAGGCGTCCGCTCGGGCTGGAGCCCTTGCGGTGGACCTGGCCGTGGCCGTCGGGTCTGCTCAACTCGCCCAAGCCGTAGCCTCGAAGCAGCGTGCCCGGGCTGAAGGTATGTTTTGGCTGTTTTGAGATTTTGTTGTTGCTTCATTCTTCAACTTGCGTTTGAAGACTTCTGCTTTGGCTGTTTGCAGAGCTCGAGTCTGCCCTCAACGAGTCCGCTAAGGCACTTGCCCAGGCGGCTGAGCAGAAGGAGGCCGACCATGTGGCCATGTCCGAGGCTATCTCGGCCTTCTGCCAGATCTTTGGTCTTGACGACGTCCCCTCGGGAAGCTCCCCTCAGAGTCGCCTGTGGGCCTTAGGTGACCACACGCGAGGCAGACTCCACGAGGCGCTGCATCACGGCATTAGGCGGACCTTCGCTGTGCTGGCTTCCCACTATGATGTGGATCTAGAGCGGGTCAACAAGGGGTACTGCCTTCCCGACAAAGACGAAGCTGCCCTGGCCGAAGTTCAGAGGCTTGACGCGGCCGCTGCGGGCCCAAGCGCGGTTCTGGCATCTACCTTCGAGGTGGAGCTCCTTTCGCTTGCGCCGCCGTTCGAGGGCGGGACGGATCTCGCCGAGGGTGCAGCTCCTCCCCCGGGTGATGCCTGATTTTGCTAGAGCAGTTTATTCTGAATTTGTATGTGTCCTTTGCGGTCGCCGAGGCCTGAACACTTTGTCGTCGTGATATAAAGCTGTGTCTCTTTTCCTCCTGTTTCGCGTATCTAGACTTGTTCGTCAGTAGCAGGATCGCTTACCCAAGTAAGAGTTATTTTTCGCGGTAGGTGACGAGTGAGGTATCCGTATCCCGGAGGCGTAGGAGTCCCTTGGCTCGGTCGGCCTTGCCGCTTACATGCACTCTTATTCGTTTCTCGAGGTTCTGTTACTGATATAGCCGGAAAACACGAAAGTCATTTTGGCGAAAGTCTTTTTCCGAGGAAAATTTTGACGCAAAGGGGTTCCCCCCTTCTAGCCCCCGAGGGAGGGTCGGGCTTTGCCGGGGCAAGGCTGACCCTTCCTTGATGGTTAGACTTTGCTTGGGTATGTAAACGAGGTACATGAACTGTGACAGCCCTCCCAAGTTATCAGGCCCACATGCACCAACCCTTGCCATTAACGACCTCAGATGGTTGTGCATGTGTACCGGGTAACTTAACAAGGCTATCGAGTTCGCCAACTGGAACTCATCATCCCAAGGATCTCCCACATAACAGGTATATTACAGTAATCACATTTGATACACACACATTGGAGATAGAGCAGAAGACTTTTACAAAGTACACTTTACATTCCAGAACTCAAGTTTTACATGGTAGAAAGAGATGTATTTATTACAAGTCCTGATAGTACTCAAAGTGCATAACTTAACTACAATAATTGGAAGGGTGAAGCCTTTCCATAAGAGATATATGAAAACAATCTAAGCTTCAAGTCCTCCACATGAAGTAACTAACACAAAGATAAGGGAATAAAAATTCTCCTACAAAAACAACAAGGGATAAAACCCTGAGTATGCAATTACTCAGCAAGACTTACCCGACTAAAGAAAAGACTCTCAAGGGTATGCTGGCTTTTGGGAATCAAGGTAAAGCTCATCAAAGTTCAAGGACTCATTTTGGAGAAAAGCTTACTAGAAGTGGGTCCTTAAGCCAAGTTTTATTTCACAAGTTAGTTTATTACCTAAATCTTCTAGCCTGAATCTAGCATTTTCCTAATCTAGATCATTCACTTGACCTACACTAGGTTCCTTCTAAAATCCAAATTTTTGTTTTGCTTGTTATCTAGGATGAAGGGCAGCGATCCAGTCTTCATATCCGAGAAGTAACGGCGATCCGAATCGATTAATACCCAGCTGGGGATCTCCAACCACACGACATATGCCTCCCTTAACTGTTTTGCACATGTCTACCATTCCCACGGATCCTCCACCACATGAACAGGTCCGCGCCACCCGAGAGCACACCACCCCTTTTAGGCGGTCCTTTGCCAGGAGGGTACGTGCCACTCTCGCCATCTCTCCACTCCCAGTGCGCGATTGTATTTTCATGTATGGAATAGCCGGGTTCAGGCTTGCCCATGACGAGGTATGTGGCCAGATAAAAGGTCCTAGATCAGCAGGCCAACAATCGGTACGGTCCTTAATCGACACAGACGGGCGACCTTTCCTGCTCAGCGTCTGGTCCCATTTTAAACTATTTCAAAATTTTGGCGCCTGGCAGAGGGGCCATGCTTGGATAATGAATTTATCAACGTCTTGATGCCTTCATTATCCCAAGCCCATTTTCTTTTTGTAAAAACGTGAGTCATAGATCAAAAATATTTTTCTTAGTCTATCAGCATGACTAAGCATCTCTAGCTTTTATAAAACAGGTGACAAGGTATGGTAATCAAGCTTTCAAGGATGGTAATGCATCAAGAGTTTAACCAATCAACTCCTATCACCTAATGCAGCATATAAGTGATAAAATTTTGTAAACACAAGGAAGGTGGCAAATGCAGCGGGGCTTGCCTTATTGTAGGAGAAGATCTAAAACCCTTCTACTCTGGTAAGCAGTTAGAGGAAGCTCCACCACTGGATCAGCAGGCACTGAAGTGAACTCCTTCAGACACCACTTCTTCTAGGTGTTCTACAAGTCAATTACATGTAGATGAATGTTTGCTATGGTACGGAAATGCATTTCATAAGGAAGGTAACAAACAACCCATCCTGAGTACACTTTAATACAAGGTGCATAAACTAGCCAAAACACTAGAGGATTACCAAGGGCACTAGAAGACATCACCAACTAATAATTCACCAGGGGACTAACCCATCTTAAACTTCATCCAGAAGCTCAAACTTTCTGAAGCAACTTCATTTCCTAATTACCCGAGGGTAAAATCCTTTTTATTTTTGGGCAACAATCTGTTTGCTGATAAAATTTCTTCCAAACAATTTTAAACTTGGACCAAGTGCTCAGCTGGTCAAGACAAGGTTCCCCAAAAATTTTCATAGTTGTTGGAACAAAACTTTTATTTCTAAAAATCAAATAGACCTTCTAAGAGCATATTTTAATCCCCTAAAATTCGGTATCTGCTGTAAAACTCCTAAATTTATTTTTACTACAAAGTACATGATTTTACACACCTCATAAAACTGGCCTTACAATTTTATCATTTTTGTACAATTTTTGGCCTAATTTACAAGCTCTCAGCTAAATAAATAAGGAAAAAACCATTTCTTTCTGGGCTGGAACTGGCCCACTGCGGCCCAGCATCGGGCAGAGTCGGTCTGCAGCCGGGAGCCCGCGTCTGCGCTGGCGCTTTTGTGCAAAGGACCCCCGTGCTTTGAACAATCCGACCCGAGTCCATGTCACTGTCGCGTTATTTCACTGACATACTCATTTAAACCCTTCGATTTCTTTCCATTCCCACTCCCAGATCCCCGACTCTACCGTGCCCAATTTCGGTGAGCCGGCGACTGAACGGCCGCCATGGTGCAACTCCGCTGATGGCGAGGACCTTTACAAAATCCACGAACAATGGCGACCACGGCTAGGGGCTAAATCGGCCTATGGAGGTCCTAAAACCGAGCTATCGATGGCGGCGGCAAACACAGCTCGACAAGTCTGATCCCACGAACACCGCACGGTAGAGCTCCAACCAAGCATCCGGAGAGCAATAAGGACTCACCAACACTTCGGTGCTCGCGTGAAGACAGCCGGGGAAAGCTCCAGTTGACGGTCAATAGAGAGGTGGTTCACGACGCCGCACCGTGATGTCACAAGCACGTTCTACACAATAGACCATGGTAGCGTTAGAGCGGCCAACACAGCGAGCTTCACCGACCGAAGGAGAGCTTGGAACAAGCATCACGCAGGCATACAAACCTTTGAAGCGTTCTAGCCACGACAGGGGGGGGGGGGGGATTCGGTTGTGATGGTCACCAAGCCGAGTAGATGGCACACAACATAAGAGCAAATCAGGTTTGGGGTTTTGGGAGGGAGGTTACTCAGGCTAAACACTACCACTTCACTCATACGATGACCACGAGTTAGAGCTCAAGGGCAGGGGAAAGACTTCACACAACCAAGCCCTAGTGCAACTGATCAAGGCAGACAGCTCTGAGTTCAGCCCATATGTAGTGGAGAGTATTTTCTATGGTACCAGCACTACATGGCCTCCACACGTGGCACTCATGCCCAGGCAACAACCAGCCACAAGCACAGCTAAACCGTGAACCTGAGCTAGTTCATGTGGACAAGGCAAGTAGATAAACTTGCATTTGTTAATAGGTACACAGCAGTCCAAAAATTGATATTTCTGAAGGGAGAAACCCCAAGATCTTTAGCCATCCACTCCAGCCTTACCCCATCTCGAGTACAATAGTGGAGTACAGCAAAGATAAAAAGATCTCCTTCAGTTTACAATGGCTAACTCTGAATTTCCTCACCCATTACTGCAGACAGTAAACAAATTGGATAAGGATTCTGCTGCCCACTGCCAACAAAACAGCTAGTATTGATATTTTTCCATAGAAAGTGGGGCCTCTAGCACTTGAGCTATGCACCAGATCCTTATCTCCATCAAAATTCACAAGCGACACCAGCAGGGACACAAGGATCTTCTTCAGTTTTGTCAACTCGGCACTGCACTAGCTGAACTAGCCACTGCTATCCCTATTGCAGACCTCCCTGTTGAGACCCTACCATTTCACAAATCCCTATGGCAACAACCCAATCCTCCTTAACAAGATTTACTCTCCAACTCTAGCACTACTAACTTGGTATAGCAACCCAAAACTTAAAACACACAGAACCAAAGATGTGATGTGCCAAAGTAGAACAAAAGCACTAAAATTCTCAGTTTCAGCTACCTGAACAGCACAAAACCAGTCTGACAGAGGAAGTTGGGTGCATTTTACTCCCAAGTTTTTACAGTATCAAAACCATCTCACTCTAGTAAACTTGTTCATCTTACTTTGCTCTCAAAATTTCCTACACAAGGTAGGACTCAGAACCTCATAGAGCAATTTCTATAAGATGTCAAAGTTGGGCCAACAAATCTGAAATTTACACTTGATGGCTGAACAAGTTTCAGACACAGCTATTGACAGTTCAATTTTTGGGCAGCCTTTCCTCCAATTTTTGTGTGGGATCAAACCCCACTCACTTAAATAAAGTTGTTCTCTAACATATGGTCTTCAAGCTTGCTGCAGGAACTTCAGTCAAAAACCATATAGATTAACCACAACAGAGCTCCAAACTAAGCACTAAAATACTGATTTCAGACTTGGGCTATTATTCAAAATCTGAAAACTCAGAATTCAAACAGCACTACTTTGAGCCACTTTTACTCCAAGTTGCATATAGTTTTAGGGGCAGCCCACCTAATATAGTATGTTCTCCTATGTTCATGCTACAGGTTTTTCATAGTAACCATAATGTATAACTCTATGGATAGAGCAGTAGAGAGCTCCAAAGTTAGTCACGATAACTGAAATTCAGACTCGGACACTATTCCAAATCTGAAAATTCAGAATTCAGCCAACACCACTTTGAACCACCTTTTCTCCAAGTTCCAAGTAGCTTTAGGGGTATGAACTTTAACTAAACTTGCACACCAACATATGGCCTTCAAACTTGCTACAGCAACCTTAGTTCAAAACCGCATGGATCAGGCACCACAAAGCTCCAAAGTTGAGCCAGACACACTGAAATTCAGACTTGGGCAATTATACCAAGTCTGAAATCCAAACCTGTCAGCCCCTCTTTTGACCACTTTTACTCCTAATTCCATATGACTTTAGGGTTAGGTAACTTAAACAAGTTTGTACACCTAAGGTATCCCCACAACTTTGCTACAGTGACCAGCACAAAAATGTCTAGAAGCTAAAAGTTATAACAGGCCAAAGTTAGCTAATTGACATTATTTTCAGCAAATCCCAAATTGTACCAAAACTGAATTTCAGCAGTTTACTCCAATTTTTCTATAAAACTTGGACATCTCCACTCATGGAAGTTGTTCAACTTTCCAAGATCTACCACTTTGGTATATGGACCCCTAGCAAATCCTCTCTAGATTTAAAATTCCACTTTTAGGCTACTTTAGTGTTTTCATTTGAGATTGCTTTTCTCCAGTCAAGTCTCTCATCTTTTGTCCATCACTTAAAAGTAAAGTTGCCCTTTAACTCAAGGCCCAACTTTGATACATAATTCCCATGGCCAAAGCATCTTTAGCTTAGGAGCGGTTTACTTGCACTTGATCTCTCATTAACTCTCAAACTTCTCCAGCTCTCAACAAGACAACACACTATCCTTGTTTCGAAATTTTTAGACCTAGTAGATGCATTCTAGGTGTATCAAGCAAGATTATGATGATGCATATGATGTAATGCCAATGTTTTATTTCTCGTAACACCAGGGGTGTTACATGAACGACTTGAAAACATCTTAAGGGTAGAAGCGACGTAGCTGTCGGATGTTCCAAGCGTTGCTGTAGACCTCGCCTTGACTGTTGGCCAGCTTGTATGTTCTGGGCTTCAGAATCTTGGCGATGATGAACGGCCCTTCCAGGGAGGCGTGAGCTTATGGCGCCCTCGGGCATCTTGTCGTAGCCGAAGCACCAAGTCGCCCACTTGGAGGTCTTGGGACCGAACCCCTCGGGCGTGGTAGCGTCGTAGGGACCACTGGTACCGCGCGCCGAGTGTAGTAAGGCCATGTCCCGAGCTTCTTCTAGCTGGTCCAGTGAGTCTTCTCAGTTTGTCTGGTTGCTTTCGGGCGTCGTATGCCCTCGTCCTCAGGGAGCCGTATTCTAAGTCTATGGGCAAGATAGCCTTGGCCCCATAGACTAGAAAAAATGGCATGAAGCCCGTGGCTCGACTTGGCGTCGTCCTCAGACTCCAGACCACCGAGGGGAGTTCCTTCATCCACCGCCTGCCGAACTTGTTGAGGTCGTTGTAGATCCTCGGCTTGAGTCCCTGTAGAATCATGCCGTTGGCATGCTCTACCTGCCCATTCGTCATGGGGTGAGCTACGGTGGCCCAGTCCACCCGGATGTGATGGTCCTCGCAGAAGTCCAGGAACTTCCTGCCGGTGAACTGGGTGCCGTTGTCGGTGATGATGGAGTTCGGGACCCCAAAGCGATGGATGATGTTGGTGAAGAACGCCACCGCCTGTTCGGGCCTGATGCTGTTTAGGGGTCGGACCTCGATCCACTTGGAGAATTTGTCGATGGCGACCAGCAGGTGCGTGAAGCCCCTGGGTGCCTTCTGCAAGGGACCGACGAGGTCCAGACCCCACACAGTAAACGACCAGGTGATGGGTATTGTTTGCAAAGCCTGAGCGGGCAGGTGCGTTTGCCTTGCATAGAATTGACACCCTTGGCAGGTGCGTACAATCCTAGTGGCGTCGGCCATCGCAGTTGGCCAGTAGAAACCCTGTCGGAAGGCGTTTCCCACGAGGGCTCGAGGTGCTGCGTGGTGACCGCAAGCCCCCGAGTGTATTTCTTGCAATAACTCCTGACCTTCGGCGATGGATATGCATCGCTGGAGGATGCCTGAGGGGATGCGGTGGTAGAGCTCCTTTCCGTCACCCAACAAGACGAACGACTTGGCGCGCCGCGCCAGTCGCCGAGCTTCGGCTCTGTCGAGGGGTAGCTCTCCTCGGTGGAGATATTGCAGGTATGGGGTCTGCCAGTTTCGATTAGGCGTGACCCCATTCCGCTCTTCCTCGATGCGCAGTGCCTCACCCTCGGGGCCGAGGGTGCCTCGGGCGGGGCCGAGGACGCCTCGGGCAGAGCCGAGGCCTCCTCAGGCTCGGGCGTGTCGTCGGTCTTGACGGAGGGTTGATGTAGGTCTCGGGAGAAGACGTCCGGAGGAACCGTCGTCCGCCCAAGGCCTATCTTAGCCAGCTCGTCTGCAGTCTCGTTGTATCGTCGAGCGACGTGGTTGAGCTCGAGCCCGTAGAACTTGTCCTCCAGGCGCCGAACCTCGTCGCAGTAGGCTTCCATCTTCGGGTCGCGGCAGTGGGAGTTCTTCATGACTTGGTCGATGACAAGCTGCGAGTCGCCACAAGCATCGAGGCGTCGGACCCCTAGCTCGATGGCAATGCGCAACCCGTTAACCAGAGCCTTATACTCGACCACGTTGTTGGACGCTGGGAAATGGAGGCGCAGCACGTAGCGGAGGTGCTTCCCGAGGGGTGAGATGAAGAGCAGGCCCGCGCCTGCTCCTGTTTTCATCAGCGACCCATCGAAAAACATGGTCCAGAGTTCCGGTTGGATCGGAGCTGTTGGAAGCTGGGTGTCGACCCATTCAGCCACAAAGTCCCGCCAAGACTTGGGACTTGATGGCCTTCCGAGGGGTGAACAAGATTGTCTCGCCCATGATCTCCACCGCCCACTTTGCAATCCTACCCGAGGCCTCTCGGCACTGGATGATCTCCCCCAGGGGGAAGGATGACACCACAGTCACCGGATGAGACTCGAAGTAATGTCGCAACTTTCGCCGTGTTTAGAATTACCGTGTACATCAGCTTCTGAATTTGCGGGTAGCGGATTTTGGTCTCGGACAGTACCTCACTGATGAAGTAGACCGACCTCTAGACGGGCAATGCGTGCCCTTCTTCTCGTCTCTCGACCACGATCACGGCACTGACCACCTGAGTGGTAGCGGCGACGTAGATCAAGAGGGCTTCTCCGGCAGCGGGGGGCACCAGGATGGGCGCGCTTGTAAGGAGCGCCTTCAAGTTCCCGAGGGCTTCCTCGGCCTCGGGGGTCCAAGTGAAGCGCTCGGTCTTCCTTAAGAGGCGATACAGGGGCAGGCCTCTTTCGCCGAGGCGCGAGATGAAGCGGCTCAGAGCCGCAAGGCATCCCATGACCCTCTGTACTCCTTTCAAGTCTTTGATAGGCCCCATGTTGGTGATGGCTGCGATTTTCTCCGGGTTGGCCTCGATGCTGAAAGGGAAATGTGCCCTTGGGCCATTTCTAAGTATTTTGGTGATTGAGTGCCAACACAAGTGCTTAAATGTGAATTTATGTCCATAGTTGAACAAAGTGCAAATCATGAAGTAAAGGTATGTTTCTAAGCCTTAGTACATTGGTTTTTGTGTACTAATATACTTGTCTAAGTGTTAGAAAACAGAAAGAAGAAGAAAAGAAGAAAGGTGCAAAGACTTGGCTGTGTACAGCCAAGACTCAGCTCGGTCTGGCACACCGGACTGTCCGGTGTGCACCGGACAGTGTCCGGTGCGCCAGGCTGGCTCGGTGCGAAGTGGCCCGCTCTCGGGAATTCGCCGACGGCGTACGGCTAAAATTCACCGAACTGTCCGGTGTGCAACCGAACTGTCCGGTGAGCCAACGGTCGGCCGGGCCAACGGTCGGCCGCGCAATCTGCGCGGGGACACGTGGCCGAGCCAACGGCTAGAAGACGGCACCGGACTGTCCGGTGGGCACCGGACATGTCCGGTGCGCCAACGGCTCCCAGATCTGCAAACGGTCGGCAACGGTCGGCAGCGCCTATTTAAGGAAAGAAATCGGGCACCGGACAGTGTCCGGTGTACACCGGACTGTCCGGTGCACCCGACGACGAGAAGGCAAGGATAGCCTTCCAGATTTGCTCTCAACGACTCCTAGCTGCCTTGGGGCTATAAAAGGGACCCCTAGGCGCATGGAGGAGGCAACCAAGCAACCTTAGAGCATTCTTGATCATCCACACTCATTCTTTGCGCATTCGTTTGTGATTCTAAGTGATTCGAGCTCCGTTCTAGTGAGAACTTTGAGATAGTCATTCAAGCTCGATTCTTGGCCGTTTGTGTGCGCATTTCGCTGTGGATTGTGTGTGTTGCTTCCCTCCCTTACTCTGTGCTTCTTTGTGATCATATACTTGTAAGGGCAAGAGACTCCAATTTGTGGAGATTCCTTGCAAACGGGATAAAGAAAAGAAAGCAAAACACCGTGGTATTCAAGTGGGTCTTTGGACCACTTGAGAGGGGTTGATTGCAACCCTCGTCCGTTGGGACGCCACAACGTGGAGTAGGCAAGCGTTGGTCTTGGCCGAACCACGGGATAAACCACTGTGCCATCTCTGTGTTTGATCTCTTGTGGTATTGTGTTTTGTTGAGACTCCTCTCTAGCCACTTGGCGATAAATTGTGCTAACACTTAACAAGTTTTTGTGGCTATAACTTTAAGTTTCACAGGATCACCTATTCACCCCCCCTCTAGGTGCTCTCAATTGGTATCAGAGTCGTTCTCTCACAAAAGGGACTAACCGCCCGAAGAGATGGATCCTAAGGGGAAGGGGAATTGTGATCAACGACAAAGAGAAGGAATCCTTCGTCAACGAGCTGAAGGACGACAAGCCTACCGACTCCGGCTCGGGCCATAGACAGAAGGAAGGGAAGAAGAAGAAGACGAGGCGCATCAAGGAGATCATCTACTACGACGATAGTGATGATCTACTTCTTCCCAAAAGGACGACGACAACGACTACAGGAAGACGGTCAATTCGAACTTTTCATTTGATTATTCTCGTATTCCACATAGTTTTGAATTCGCATTTGCTTTCCATTCCTCTTGGCAAACCTCCACACTTCGATGGGGAGGACTATACGGATTTTGGAGTCACAAAATGCGCAGTCACTTATTCTCTCTCCATCCAAGCATATGGGAGATTGTAGAGAATGGAAATAAAATTTGATAGCTCGGATAGCCCTTTGCTTATAAATGAACAGATCCATAGAAATGCACAAGCTACTACTGTTCTCTTAGCATCCTTGTGCAGGGAAGAGTACAACAAGGTGAGCGGCTTGGACAATGCCAAACAAATATGGGACACCCTCAAGATCTCTCACGAGGGGAATGACATCACCATGCTCACCAAAATGGGAGTTGGTGGAGGGCGAGCTTGGACGATTCGCCATGATAAGGGGAGAGGAGCCAACCCAAACGTACAACCGGCTCAAGACCCTTATCAACAAAATAAGGAGCTACGGAAGCACACGATGGACGGACCACGACGTCGTCCGCCTAATGCTAAGGTCTTTTACCGTTCTTGATCCTCATCTCGTAAACAATATTCGTGAGAATCCCAGGTACACGATGATGACGCCCGAGGGAGGTACTCGGAAAATTCGTAAGCGGGCGGAATGATGATCAAGGAGGCGAGATATGTGGACGACGCTCTAAAACGGTCCAATCAATGAACCTCAACCCGTTGCTCTCAAAGCAACGAGGAGCAAGGAGGCGCTACCAAGCAGGTGGCGCAAGTTGAGGCGGCCGGGCTAAATAATGAGGAGATGGCTGTCACACCCGGGTTTCGGGGCACCAAGACCCGGGCGCGAACATAAACACCAGGTATGCTGGGACCAAGTCTCACACATATGATGTATAGTGCACAGGATCGAATGTCACAACTTTATATATAACAGGAGTTCTATACAAAATAAATAAATTAACATTATAAGGAGACAACGGTCCAGCAACCCAAAGTTGACTGGGAGACGACGACCTAGACCTCTCACGAACTCATCGAAGCATCCTCCAAGCGCCTCATCCTGCGGTACCTGTTCTTGACCTGTGGGGTGTGTGAGACAGCAAGAGTGAGCTCACATACGTTCATCGCTCAACAAGTTGTGGGGAATAATGTGCATGAACTCGCCAAAGGTGGGAGCTCACGTGAAGTGTAAGGCTTATCAAAGAAGATGGTTAGAGCTGAGCATTGCTTTTAAAGTTGGTCAAAATTTTATTAGCAGTTACTAAGTATAAGTAAATACCAACCCATTAAGTAGTAGAACAAAAGTAACAACTTCACCTGCGATGCAATGCATATGACAAATTGAATTTAGTTCCATAATTTAATCATGTGAGGGTCCGAGCTGCTCATGACCGTGAGCACGGCTAGTATACCAGTTTTACACTCTGCAGAGGTTGCACATCTTTACCCACAAGTCGTGTATCCCATGTCGCCAGGGTTGCAAGGCCCTTAGACACTACCGAGGTGAATGGCTAGGGATCCACTACGAGGCCTTTACAAAGTTCCACTAGCTTCCGAAAACCCGCTACAGTTTATAGGAAGTTCCAATGCAGGAATCCCTTGCAGGACCGCCATCGCAGCAAAATCCTCCCGAGGGCCTCCCTACACTGACCACTCCCCTACTGCCCTTGCCCCTTTCGGGTAAGGTAGTCTTCCACTAGCTTTCCTAATTAATCAGCCAAGGGGTCCCATTCCTCCTTGTGGTAGCAACTGTTTTCCCGGGTGGTCGCTCCATGTTCCAATTAACATAATGATCTTAACATGAACAATGAATAACAACTGATAACAAAAGTATAATCATGAATAGTGTAATCTTCATACCCAAAACCACATAAAGCACTAGCAAGTACTACCCAGAAAGTTCAGTGGTAAACAAGGTATAAAGATAGACAAACTAGGGTAACCTATTGGGTCCCATCAAAATTAACCTATGCAGATCATTATGATTAATTAGAACATGAGTGGGTAAAAAGAAGTGATCAAGGGCACAACTTGCCTGGGCCTTGAGATTCCAGGTACCAGGATGATCTTCAGGTGACTCGTGACCTCACTGCTAGTCGTAGCAATTCATACAAACATGGTATAGGCAAAATTAACATTACACCAAACCTTAAGAACAAAATACACATTAATAATATACATATTAAAATAAGATCACAGGAAAAAGAATTATTAATTTTTGAGTTATAGAATTCAAGTTATGAATTTCTAAGATTTAAGGTGATTATAATAGGATTAGGATGATAAATTAATTTCCTAACAGAGTTCATGTCAAAACAGTGATTCTAAATGATAGAGAATATTATTACAAAATTTTAGAAACTGGAAATGGTTCAATTGGAGCTAAAATGAATTTTCTATGAATTATCTAAGTTCTAGCAATTATTTTTGTATTAAAAATCTAATTTCTAATTCATTTAATCACTTTAATACTGCACTGGACCTGGGCCTCAATTCCTGGAAAGTCCAGGGGTCCTCGGGGAAAGATTTCCAAGACACAGCGCATAGTGACTAAAGGATGGCGGGTTGATTTCACAAAACCCCGAGGGCTCTTTAGAAAAATGACCATCGCGAAGGGGTACCCGTTATTCCTAACCGTCCGATCCACAATCGATGATCCAGATTAGATCAAAGCCCTGCGAACCGGTACACACGCTGATAGCCGCAGGATCGAATCCAACGACTCTGATTTTATGAAGCTTGCTCCTCTCCGAACCGTCCCGATCGAAGGCGAACGACTAGGATTCAATCACGTTGAAGCGTTACGCAACTCTAATCCTAGCCGTTTGCTAAAGATCCAACGACCAGGGGACATCGTCCCCAACCACACCCCAACGACGGCGACGTCGGACGCCCACCGCGGTGGAGAACCACACCGGCGTGGACCGCGCCCGCGAACCAACGCATTAGACCCGAATTCCGCTAGCTCAAACGCACAGGAAGACAAGGCGATCTAAAAGGAGGGGTCCTTACCGTGAATTACGCCGAGCTGCGCCTTAGCCACGACGAAGGGCGGGTCTGCGGCGGAGACGCCAAACCGGCGAGCAATTCCTCGCGTCACGGTGGTGTCCAACTCGAATTGGAGGCGCGGACAGCTTCCCCAGGCGAAGACGATACTCCACGATCCGACTCCAAGAGCGGAGACCCCCCAGCGGCGGCTATCCCCGGCGGCGGCCCTCCTCTCCTTTCTCTCTCGGCGATGACTACGCGATTTCTCGCCTTGGTGTTCGGCTTGCAAGGGCTATGGCTCAGGGTCACGGGCGCACGAGTTTTGTAGCCCGGAGGAAGGGAACAAGTCCGCGCGAGAGGAGGCCGAGATCGTCGGCGAGAATTGGTGCGATTCTCCCCCGCGCGCGCAAGTCTGTTGCGAAATTCCAGGCCATGGAGTCCTTGGTGCGGACAGCGAGCGTGGTGAGCAGGGGCTGGGCGAGTCCCGAGCTCAAGAGTCACGAGGATCCGCAACGACCCGATATCCACGGCGATGGACACGCGACGCGGGTGATTGGACTGACGGTCGTGGGCAGGTGAGAAGACGAACCTGACGAGGCGGCCCCCGCGAGGCAGCGAGACAATAGGTGAGCGAGGCGCGGGGAAAACGGGCCGGCCAGCGGGTCCCGCGGGACAGAGGGAGCGGTGCGCGTGAGTGCGGTGCGGAGGCTGACAAGTGGGCCCCGCCCGTCAGCGAGGGGAGGAGCGGGCGCGGTAAGGTGTCCTGGGCCGCGCAGGGTTGGATTGTTTAGGTGGGCCGAAATGTGTGGTTGTGGCCCAGTTAAGGTTTTTCTCTTTTTCCATTTTATTTTCTATTCTTTCCTTCATTTCCAAGTGTAAATTTGAATTCAAACTTAAATTCAAATCTCTATGGCTCATCATTTCAACTTATTTTTGTGAAGTTAGGGATATTAATTCTGAATATACTTATTTATATATATATTATTTATATTTTTGTTTATATCCCTTCTCTTTCTCTTATTTCCCCTTTCTTTCCCATTTTAGATTTTGAATTCTAATTTAAATTCAAGCTTGTGACTAGTTCATTTGCAAACCATATCTGTGCAAAAACATATTTTATATATTTCTTTATTTATTTTAGTTCTTTTTAGACAAGCTTTCAATCATATAGTAGAGAATAATCCATACCTTATTAGTTCTAGGGAAATCAAATTTATATTGTAGACTTATATATATTAAGAAATAGTTTAATCATAATTCTCCTGTATAACCTAACCCAAAGGCAATTTAGATTATCTAAGTATCTTTAATTATGTATTTTTAACATATTCATGAGTGGAAACTTCTAAATTATGATTATCTTTAAGGAAAGGTGTTTTGATTTAAAATTTTTGAGAATTTTTCCTTGTCTTCACAAGATTGAACTTTAGGGGTGTTACAAATCCTACCCCCCTTAAAAATAATCTCGTCCTCGAGATTTGTAAGAAAAGGGATGTATACTCATATTGTTCTTGGAACATATGCACAAACAAAGAAATCTCAGCATGAGGTATAATTCTTCAACAAAACATAGGGTCAATAGACCTTATTATTCCTTCTAAAATAATATTATATCATCTACTAACTAAAGTAACACTCAGAGCTTACAAATAGTCGTAATCCATATATATGTTTATGTAGCTTGGTGGAACTGGTGGTTAGGAAAGCATGGGTGTATATATGTATGTCCACTTCATTATGTAGGATAGAAGATGTCTTTAGGGCATATATAGGTTTGGGTAAGAAAGAGTAGGATAAGAAAAGACTCCATCCAAGATTGTGGATCTTGACTCATCTTGGTGACCTCACTTGATCCTTGAAGACTTGAGTTGGTGCTCATCCTTTCTTGATGAAGTTGATCATCTTCTCTGGTCTTGTCTCATTGATTCGGGGTCGGTGTATATCATCAGAGTTTGGGGGAATATGGCTAAGATAGTTATGGATGAAATAGGCTACATGATGTAAGTCAAAATTTGGTTTGATGTCAGGTGGTGGTTGATAGATTTTGCAATCCATTAAGACTCTATTGATTGGGTAAGTTATGTAACTTGTTATATAGGTCGAGTTGTTGTGTATGGCCAAGTTGTTATAAGTCTCCAAATTAGGCTTAAGTGATTTTAGGAGTATGGACATATCTTGTGTACCAGCATTAAGTAACTTACTCTAGATTAGATCATAATAGAGTAGATAAAATCTAGATTAGGTTGGATATGACTAGGTTAGACTAGTTTAGGTCAGATAGATCTACTAGGGTAGGATACATATTATTTGGATATGTTGGAATCTTTTAAGATAGGATGGATTATATGATATAGGTAGGCCATTGTTTCAAGGATGAGTTGGTATGAGACATTAATTTAGGTTAAGATATATTTGTAGAGACAGTGGCTAACCTATATCACCAACTTAACTAACTTGTTAATAACTCACTTTAGATTGGGTCATATTTAGATTACATAGAATCTAGATTAGGTTGGATATAACTAGATTAGACTAGTTAAGATCTTATTATTTTGGATTAGATCATGGTTGTTACTAGGGTGGGGTAAATATGCTTATTAGGGCAAGATGAATCCATAAGGATAAGGTAGAATCTTTTGAGGTCAGTTAGATTTATTAGGATAGGATAGAATCTTTTCAAGACAAGATGAATCTATTAATGGAGTATCTTTTAAGATAAGATGAATCTATAAATATTAGGATAAGTTAAGACCTTTTGAGATAAGATAGATCTATGGGTGTAGAATAGAATCTCTGGAGATGAGATGAATCTATTAAGATAAGGGAGAATTTTAAGATAAGATGGGTATTGTTAGGCTAGTTACTTTATTGAAGGATAATTTAGTTTGTCTAGTTATTTTACAAATGCTATCCTTTATACCTGGATGTATATGCAGATGTAATTGTGGACATTACTCCACAACCCATCACACTCAATCAAAGATCCAAATCAGACAGATATCATAAGAACAAACATTCAAATACATAAACACTTATAAAAATAGTTTTGTTTTTGTTCCTAGGATTAGGTCTCCTATTCCTAAAGTCACTTTAGGCACTGGATTTCAAAGTGTGAAATCCAAGTTTGTCTTTAGAATGAAAAGGTAAGAATAATCAGAGTAAAGCGGAATTAGATGAGAAAAGTTTTAAGAAAAGTTTAGAAAAGAATCAGAGTAAGGTAAGTAAAGAATGGTTGTCCAGTTCTATCTAGGTTTCGTCCTACAGTCAACATTCCTCTGATACCACTTCTGTCACACCCGGGTTTCGGGGCACCAAGACCCGGGCGCGAACATAAACACCAGGTATGCTGGGACCAAGTCTCACACATATGATGTATAGTGGCACAGGATCGAATGTCACAACTTTATATATAACAGGAGTTCTATACAAAATAAATAATTACATTATAAGGAGACAACGGTCCAGCAACCCAAAGTTGACTGGGAGACGACGACCTAGACCTCTCATGAACTCATCGAAGCATCCTCCAAGCGCCTCATCCTGCGGTACCTGTTCTTGACCTGTGGGGTGTGTGAGACAGCAAGAGTGAGCTCACATACGTTCATCGCTCAACAAGTTGTGGGGAATAATGTGCATGAACTCGCCAAAGGTGGGAGCTCACGTGAAGTGTAAGGCTTATCAAAGAAGATGGTTAGAGCTGAGCATTGCTTTTAAAGTTGGTCAAAATTTTATTAGCAGTTACTAAGTATAAGTAAATACCAACCCAATTAAGTAGTAGAACAAAAGTAACAACTTCACCTGCGATGCAATGCATATGACAAATTGAATTTAGTTCCATAATTTAATCATGTGAGGGTCCGAGCTGCTCATGACCGTGAGCACGGCTAGTATACCAGTTTTACACTCTGCAGAGGTTGCGCATCTTTACCCACAAGTCGTGTATCCCATGTCGCCAGGGTTTGCAAGGCCCTTAGACACTACCGAGGTGAATGGCTAGGGATCCACTACGAGGCCTTTACAAAGTTCCACTAGCTTCCGAAAACCCGCTACAGTTTATAGGAAGTTCCAATGCAGGAATCCCTTGTAGGACCGCCATCGCAGCAAAATCCTCCCGAGGGCCTCCCTACACTGACCACTCCCCTACTGCCCTTGCCCCTTTCGGGTAAGGTAGTCTTCCACTAGCTTTCCTAATTAATCAGCCAAGGGGTCCCATTCCTCCCTTGTGGTAGCACTGTTTTCCCGGGTGGTCGCTCCATGTTCCAATTAACATAATGATCTTAACATGAACAATGAATAACAACTGATAACAAAAGTATAATCATGAATAGTGTAATCTTCATACCCAAAACCACATAAAGCACTAGCAAGTACTACCCAGAAAGTTCAGTGGTAAACAAGGTATAAAGATAGACAAACTAGGGTAACCTATTGGGTCCCATCAAAATTAACCTATGCAGATCATTATGATTAATTAGAACATGAGTGGGTAAAAAGAAGTGATCAAGGGCACAACTTGCCTGGGCCTTGAGATTCCAGGTACCAGGATGATCTTCAGGTGACTCGTGACCTCACTGCTAGTCGTAGCAATTCATACAAACATGGTATAGGCAAAATTAACATTACACCAACCTTAAGAACAAAATACACATTAATAATATACATATTAAAATAAGATCACAGGAAAAAGAATTATTAATTTTTGAGTTATAGAATTCAAGTTATGAATTTCCTAAGATTTAAGGTGATTATAATAGGATTAGATGATAAATTAATTTCCTAACAGAGTTCATGTCAAAACAGTGATTCTAAATGATAGAGAATATTATTACAAAATTTTAGAAACTGGAATGGTTCAATTTGGAGCTAAAATGAATTTTCTATGAATTATCTAAGTTCTAGCAATTATTTTTGTATTAAAAATCTAATTTCTAATTCATTTAATCACTTTAATACTGCACTGGACTGGGCCTCAATTCCTGGAAAGTCCAGGGGTCTCGGGGAAAGATTTCCAAGACACAGCGCATAGTGACTAAAGGATGGCGGGTTGATTTCACAAAACCCCGAGGGCTCTTTAGAAAAATGACCATCGCGAAGGGGTACCCGTTATTCCTAACCGTCCGATCCACAATCGATGATCCAGATTAGATCAAAGCCCTGCGAACCGGTACGCGCTGATAGCCGCAGGATCGGAATCCAACGACTCTGATTTTATGAAGCTTGCTCCTCTCCGAACCGTCCGATCGAAGGCGAACGACTAGGATTCAATCACGTTGAAGCGTTACGCAACTCTAATCCTAGCCGTTTGCTAAAGATCCAGCGACCAGGGGACATCGTCCCCAACCACACCCCAACGACGGCGACGTCGGACGCCCACCGCGGTGGAGAACCACACCGGCGTGGACCGCGCCCGCGAACCAACGCATTAGACCCGAATTCCGCTAGCTCAAACGCACAGGAAGACAAGGCGATCTAAAAGGAGGGGTCCTTACCGTGAATTACGCCGAGCTGCGCCTTAGCCACGACGAAGGGCGGGTCTGCGGCGGAGACGCCAAACCGGCGAGCAATTCCTCGCGTCACGGTGTGTCCAACTCGAATTGGAGGCGCGGACAGCTTCCCCAGGCGAAGACGATACTCCACGATCCGACTCCAAGAGCGGAGACCCCCCAGCGGCGGCTATCCCCGGCGGCGGCCCTCCTCTCCTTTCTCTCTCGGCGATGACTACGCGATTTCTCGCCTTGGTGTTCGGCTTGCAAGGGCTATGGCTCAGGGTCACGGGCGCACGAGTTTTGTAGCCCGGAGGAAGGGACAAGTCCGCGCGAGAGGAGGCCGAGATCGTCGGCGAAATTGGTGCGATTCTCCCCCGCGCGCGCAAGTCTGTTGCGAAATTCCAGGCCATGGAGTCCTTGGTGCGGACGCGAGCGTGGTGAGCAGGGGCTGGGCGAGTCCGAGCTCAAGAGTCGCGAGGATCCGCAACGACCCGATATCCACGGCGATGGACACGCAACGCGGGTGATTGGACTGACGGTCGTGGGCAGGTGAAGAAGACGAACCTGACGAGGCGGCCCCGCGAGGCAGCGAGACAATAGGTGAGCGAGGCGCGGGGAAAACGGGCCGGCCAGCGGGTCCCGCGGGACAGAGGGAGCGGTGCGCGTGAGTGCGGTGCGGAGGCTGACAAGTGGGCCCCGCCCGTCAGCGAGGGGAGGAGCAGGCGCGGTAAGGTGTCCTGGGCCGCGCGGGTTGGATTGTTTAGGTGGGCCGAAATGTGTGGTTGTGGCCCAGTTAAGGTTTTTCTCTTTTTCCATTTTATTTTCTATTTCTTTCCTTCATTTCCAAGTTAAATTTGAATTCAAACTTAAATTCAAATCTCTATGGCTCATCATTTCAACTTATTTTTGTGAAGTTAGGGATATTAATTCTGAATATACTTATTTATATATATTATTTATATTTTTGTTTTATATCCCTTCTCTTTCTCTTATTTCCCCTTTCTTTCCCATTTTAAATTTTGAATTCTAATTTAAATTCAAGCTTGTGACTAGTTCATTTGCAAACCATATCTGTGCAAAAACATATTTTATATATTTCTTTATTTATTTTAGTTCTTTCAGACAAGCTTTCAATCATATAGTAGAGAATAATCCA
Source organism: Zea luxurians (assembly GCA_029449295.1). Taxonomy (NCBI): domain Eukaryota; kingdom Viridiplantae; phylum Streptophyta; class Magnoliopsida; order Poales; family Poaceae; genus Zea; species Zea luxurians. The sequence continues at coordinate 77,032 of JAOPSE010002527.1, forward strand.
TACCTTATTAGTTCTAGGGAAATCAAATTTATATTGTAGACTTATATATATTAAGAAATAGTTTAATCATAATTCTCCTGTATAACCTAACCCAAAGGCAATTTAGATTATCTAAGTATCTTTAATTATGTATTTTTAACATATTCATGAGTGGAAACTTCTAAATTATGATTATCTTTAAGGAAAGGTGTTTTGATTTAAAATTTTTGAGAATTTTTCCTTGTCTTCACAAGATTGAACTTTAGGGTGTTACAATGGCCCTCATCATTAAGCGCTTCAAGACGGCGCTTAAGGGTCGCAAGGGACAGCCAAGCAAGACCAAGACAAAGGAGAAGCGCTCATGCTTCAAATGTGGTAAGATTGGTCATTTCATTGCTAACTGTCCCGATAATGAAAGTGACCAGGAAAAGGGGAACAAAAGGGAGAAGAAGAAACATTACAAAAAGGCCAAGGGCGAGGCACATATCGGAAAGGAGTGGGATTCGGATTGCTCCTCCTCCGACTCCAACATTGAAGGACTCGCCGCCACCGCCTTCAACAAGTCATCCCTCTTCCCCAACGAGCGTCACACTTGCCTCATGGCAAGGGAAAAGAAAGTAAGCACTCATGATACTAGTACTTATGCTTCTTCAAGTGAGGATGAGTCTAGTGATGATGATGAGATAGATTACTCATGCTTATTCAAGGGATTAGATAGATCTAAAATTAATAAGATTAATGAGTTGATTGATGCTTTGAATGACAAGAATAGATTACTAGAAAAACAAGAGGATCTTTTATATGAGGAGCATGATAAATTTGTTAGTGCACAAAAACTCTTGCTCTTGAAATTAAAAGGAATGAAATGCTCTCTAGTGAATTATCTTCCTGTCATGAAACCATTGCTACTTTAAGAAGTGTTAATGATGATTTAAGTGCTAAACTAGAAGTAGCTAGTAAATCTAATTCTTGTGTAGAAATTGTTGAAACTTGTAATAGGTGTAAAGATTTTGACTTTGATGCTTGTAGTGAACACTTAGTTTCAATTTCAAAACTAAATGATGAAGTGGCTAGTCTTAATGCTCAACTTAAGACTAGCAAGAGTAATTTTGATAAGCTAAAATTTGCAAGGGATGCCTACACAATTGGTAGACACCCCTCAATTAAGGATGGACTTGGCTACAAGAGGGAAGCCAAGAACTTGACAAGCCATAAGGCTCCCATCTCCGCCAAGGAGAAAGGGAAGGCCCCTATGGCTAGTAGTGTGCAAAAGAACCATGCCTTTATGTATCATAATAGGAGACATGTTAGAAATGCTTATAATGCTTTTGATTCACATGATTCTCATGCCATGTTTGCTTCGAGTTCTTCCTATGAGCATGGTAGAGATATGCCTAGGAAAAATATTCATCATGTGCCTAGGAAGAATACTGTTCATGTTCCTAGAAAAGTTATGAATGGTCCCTCTATCATTTATTATGCTTGCAATGCTCCCTTTGCTATTTGTAGAAAGGGTAAGAAGGTAATTGCTAGGAAGTTAGGGGCAAGATGCAAGGGAGACAAATCTTGCATTTGAGTCCCTAAAGATATATGTGCTAACCTTGTAGGACCCAACATGAGTTGGGTACCTAAGACCCAAGCCTGAATTTGCCTTGCAGGTTTATGCATCCGGGGGTTCAAGCTGGATAATCGACAGCGGATGCACAAACCATATTACGGGGGAGAAGAAAATGTTCACCTCCTACGTCAAAAACAAGGATTCCAAAGATTCAATTATATTCGGTGATGGGAATCAAGGCAAGGTAAAAGGGTTAGGTAAAATTGCAATATCAAATGAGCACTCTATCTCTAATGTATTTTTAGTAGAGTCTCTAGGATATAATTTGCTATCTGTTAGTCAACTATGCAATATGGGATATAACTGCTTATTTACAAATGTAGATGTGTCTGTCTTTAGAAGAAGTGATGGTTCACTAGCCTTTAAGGGTGTACTAGACGGCAAGCTTTACTTAGTTGATTTTGCAAAAGAAGAGGCCGGTCTAGATGCATGCTTAATGGCTAAGACTTGCATGGGCTGGCTGTGGCATCGCCGCTTAGCACATGTGGGGATGAAGAACCTCCACAAGCTTCTAAAGGGAGAACACGTGATAGGTCTAACCAATGTTCATTTCGAAAAAGATAGACCTTGTGCAGCTTGTCAAGCAGGGAAACAAGTGGGAGGAGCGCATCACAGCAAGAATGTGATGACCACATCAAGACCCCTGGAGCTGCTACATATGGACCTCTTTGGACCCATCGCCTATCTAAGCATAGGAGGAAGTAAGTATGGTTTAGTTATTGTTGATGACTTTTCCCGCTTCACTTGGGTGTTCTTTTTGCAGGATAAGTCTGAAACCCAAGGGACCCTCAAGCGCTTCCTCAGGAGAGCTCAAAATGAGTTTGAGCTCAAGGTGAAGAAGATAAGGAGCGACAACGGGTCCGAGTTTAAGAACCTTCAAGTGGAGGAGTTTCTTGAGGAGGAAGGGATCAAGCACGAGTTCTCCGCTCCCTACACACCTCAGCAAAATGGTGTGGTAGAGAGGAAGAACAGGACGCTCATAGATATGGCGAGGACTATGCTTGGAGAATTCAAGACCCCCGAGTGTTTTTGGTCGGAAGCCGTGAACACGGCTTGCCACGCCATCAACAGGGTCTACCTTCATCGCCTCCTCAAGAAGACGTCGTATGAGCTACTAACCGGTAACAAACCCAATGTATCTTACTTTCGTGTATTTGGGAGCAGGTGCTACATTCTAGTGAAGAAGGGTAGAAATTCTAAATTTGCTCCCAAAGCAGTAGAAGGGTTTTTATTAGGTTATGATTCAAATACAAAGGCGTATAGGGTCTTCAACAAATCATCGGGTTTGGTTGAAGTCTCTAGCGACGTTGTATTTGATGAGACTAATGGCTCTCCAAGAGAGCAAGTTGTTGATTGTGATGATATAGATGAAGAAGATGTTCCGACGGCCGCTATACGAACCATGGCGATTGGAGAAGTGCGGCCACAGGAACAAGATGAACGAGATCAACCTTCTTCCTCAACAACGGTGCATCCCCCAACTCAAGACGATGAACAGGTTCATCAAAAGGAGGCGTGTGATCAAGGGGGAGCACAAGATGATCACGTAATGGAGGAAGAAGCGCAACCGGCACCTCCAACCCAAGTTCGAGCGATGATTCAAAGGGATCATCCCGTCGACCAAATTCTGGGTGACATTAGCAAGGGAGTAACTACTCGGTCTCGACTAGTTAATTTTTGTGAACATTACTCTTTTGTCTCTTCTATTGAGCCTTTCAGGGTAGAGGAGGCCTTGCTAGATCCGGATTGGGTGTTGGCCATGCAGGAGGAACTTAACAACTTCAAGCGCAATGAAGTTTGGACACTGGTGCCTCGTCCCAAGCAAAATGTTGTGGGAACCAAGTGGGTGTTCCGCAACAAACAGGACGAGCACGGGGTGGTGACGAGGAACAAGGCTCGACTTGTGGCAAAAGGTTATGCCCAAGTCGCAGGTTTGGACTTTGAGGAGACTTTTGCTCCTGTGGCTAGGCTAGAGTCCATTCGTATCTTGCTAGCGTATGCCGCTCACCATTCTTTCAGGTTGTACCAAATGGATGTGAAGAGCGCTTTCCTCAACGGGCCAATAAAGGAGGAGGTGTACGTGGAGCAACCCCCTGGCTTCGAGGATGAGCGGTACCCCGACCACGTGTGTAAGCTCTCTAAGGCGCTCTATGGACTTAAACAAGCCCTAAGAGCATGGTATGAATGCCTTAGAGATTTCTTAATTGCAAATGCTTTCAAGGTTGGGAAAGCCGATCCAACTCTTTTCACTAAGACATGTGATGGTGATTTGTTTGTGTGCCAAATTTATGTCGATGACATAATATTTGGTTCTACTAACCAAAAGTCTTGTGAAGAGTTTAGCAGGGTTATGATGCAGAAATTCGAGATGTCGATGATGGGCGAGTTGACCTACTTCCTTGGGTTCCAAGTGAAGCAACTCAAGGACGGCACCTTCATCTCCCAAACGAAGTACACACAAGATTTGCTAAAGAGGTTTGGGATGAAGGACGCCAAGCCCGCAAAGACGCCGATGGGAACCGACGGACACACCGACCTCAACAAAGGAGGTAAGTCCGTTGATCAAAAAGCATACCGGTCAATGATAGGGTCTTTACTTTATTTATGTGCTAGTAGACCGGATATTATGCTTAGCGTATGCATGTGTGCCAGATTTCAATCCGATCCTAAGGAGTGTCACTTAGTGGCAGTGAAGCGAATTCTTAGATATTTGATTGCTACGCCTTGCTTCGGGATCTGGTATCCAAAGGGGTCTAACTTTGACTTGATTGGGTACTCAGATTCCGACTATGCTGGATGTAAGGTCGATAGGAAAAGTACATCGGGGACGTGCCAATTCTTAGGAAGGTCCCTGGTGTCATGGAACTCTAAGAAACAAACCTCCGTTGCCCTATCCACCGCTGAGGCCGAGTACGTTGCCGCAGGACAGTGTTGTGCGCAACTACTTTGGATGAGGCAAACCCTCAGGGACTTTGGCTACAATCTGAGCAAAGTCCCACTCCTATGTGATAATGAGAGTGCTATCCGAATAGCGGAAAATCCTGTTGAGCACAGCCGCACAAAGCACATTGACATCCGGCATCACTTTTTGAGAGACCACCAGCAAAAGGGGGATATCGAAGTGTTTCATGTTAGCACCGAGAACCAGCTAGCCGATATCTTTACCAAGCCTTTAGATGAGAAGACCTTTTGCAGGTTGCGAAGTGAGCTCAATATCTTAGATTCGCGGAACTTGGATTGAAATGTAGCATACATGTGTTTATGCCTTTGATCATGTTCATTCTGCATTTTGTTGCTTATTATGGTGCTCAAGTTGTACAAACACTCCCTGGACCTCACAAGTCCTGTTTGCAAGTAATGCACATATTTAGGGGGAGCTGTGCTACAACTTGACCCCTTGAGACTAACCATATGCTTGAGTTTGCTTGATTTAGTCTCGAAGGAGAATTGAAAGGGAAAAGGTGGACTTGGACCATGAAAGACTTCCACTGCACTCCGATGAGAGGGTAACTTATTCCAAGTCCATCTCATGAACTCTTATTGCCATTTGCTCTAAATTGAAGATTTTGGTGAGGCAATGGGGTTAAAGGGCCAAGATTGATCCCGTTTTGGTGCTTGATGCCAAAGGGGGAGAAAATAAAGGCCAAAGCGATAACTGGATCAGCTACCACTTGAGAGATTTTGAAAATAGTAGAATAGAGCTTTTGGTTTGTCAAAACTCTTTTGTTGTCTCTTGTCTCTCTTATCAAAAGTTGGCTTCTTGCGGGGAGAAGTAGTGATTATGGGAAAAAGGGGGAGTTTTTGAAATCTTTGATCAATCTCTTTTGGAATGACTCTCTTTATGCTTCAACATGTGTGTTTGACTTAGAGATAGAGATTTGAGTTTGATTTGCAAAAACAAACCAAGTGGTGGCAAAGGATGATCCATATATGCCAAAATTGAATCAAAATAAATTTGAGTTTTATTTGAAGTGAGTTTGCACTTGTTCTAGTTGCTTTATGTTGTGTTGGCATAAATCACCAAAAAGGGGGAGATTGAAAGGGAAATGTGCCCTTGGGCCATTTCTAAGTATTTTGGTGATTGAGTGCCAACACAAGTGCTTAAATGTGAATTTATGTCCATAGTTGAACAAAGTGCAAATCATGAAGTAAAGGTATGTTTCTAAGCCTTAGTACATTGGTTTTGTGTACTAATATACTTGTCTAAGTGTTAGAAACAGAAAGAAGAAGAAAAGAAGAAAGGTGCAAAAGACTTGGCTGTGTACAGCCAAGACTCAGCTCGGTCTGGCACACCGGACTGTCCGGTGTGCACCGGACAGTGTCCGGTGCGCCAGGCTGGCTCGGCGCGAAGTGGCCGCTCTCGGGAATTCGCCGACGGCGTACGGCTAAAATTCACCGGACTGTCCGGTGTGCACCGGACTGTCGGGTGAGCCAACGGTCGGCCGGGCCAACGGTCGGCCGCGCAATCTGCGCGGGACACGTGGCCGAGCCAACGGCTAGAAGACGGCACCGGACTGTCCGGTGGGCACCGGACATGTCTGGTGCGCCAACGGCTCCCAGATCTGCAACGGTCGGCAACGGTCGGCAGCGCTATTTAAGGAAAGAAATCGGGCACCGGACAGTGTCCGGTGTACACCGGACTGTCCGGTGCACCCGACGACAGAAGGCAAGGATAGCCTTCCAGATTTGCTCTCAACGGCTCCTAGCTGCCTTGGGGCTATAAAGGGACCCCTAGGCGCATGGAGGAGGCAACCAAGCAACCTTAGAGCATTCTTGATCATCCACACTCATTCTTTGCGCATTCGTTTGTGA